>NMUC01000128.1:0-34302 GCA_002319055.1 Knufia petricola | reverse complement strand
ATGCGTATGAGAACGACGGACCAGGAGGTATTTTGTTGTCGATCGAGGAAGTCTTTAGTGCTACACAGGTGGTAATATGACCAGTAGAATGCGGTGGGTGTGTTCATGCACCGTAACGAGGACGAATAATGGTGGATCTCTAGTGATAGGGGATGCGACCGAGGCGTGAAGTCGCGGTGTACTGCCCAGAGCCTGTGGCGGAAGGTGCTTCGCAAGCATCGACCTTCCGCAGGACCGCTCACGACCACACACACATCTTTCTGGTGTTTGATGTCTCACCAAATACTATGCCCGCCAAAGTTCCTTATTTCCTACAGACCCTTGCGAGATAGGCTCCCCAAAAAAGACACACAGAATGATAGTCAGAAAGGGGGATCGGTTTCACCTCCATGGACACCTTGTCTGACTGACCAGTGCCACACATTCGACCGAGAACTGAAGAGCAGGACCCGTAGACCACCATGCCACCAATGCAGCATCAGGTTCTGGTGGAAGAGGAAGCAATGTCGCTCCCACCACCAAGACTGCCTGCTTCCACAGATGTTGGAAGGACACCCTTTCACAGCACGACGTATCGGGCCGGCAACAACTCATGCTGCCAGCCATCAGTCGAGCGCTACGCAGATTTATCACGTCATACTCTGGGCGAGACCTGCCTTTTAGGAGGGTGGCCGTAAGGACCTTTCCAACCAGCTAAGCAGTCAAGTCACGCTGTATCGGTGGGGTTCAGGAATCATCCCTGCCGCCAATATAGAAAGTGAAGATTTCCTGAGTACTCAACGGTCGTTCTCTTTCCTTGCACCCCTTGATGCGGCGATGGTCTCCATCATGCTCCGCTGTAGGCATGTCCAGTGGCTCGATCTTGATCAAACCGAATCGCATTGGGCACTGACCGATTCGGGTCGGCTTCGGCGCATCATCAGCGATCTGCCGCATCCCGATCGGCAGCAGCCATCCGTGGTGTTCTTCGTGGGGAAGCGCTGCAAGGCCGAGACATTACGAGCGCTGTACACCAGCAATAACGTGAGCAGACGAGCAGCGCATGGCATGGCCAACGTTCTGCTCGACCACACCAGCGATATGACACCGCACCCGGTCTTGCTGGCTGACTGCACCCCTGATGCCACACCCACAAGCCTGGTTGGCCCGTGGAGTCTGTGTCACGAGGCTCATCGGGTCACCCTCGCTCAGCACGACCTACTCGACCAGGACATGGTCGCCTTCATTCAGGTCAATCTGCTCTTCTCTTTTTCCCACGTGGTCTGTGTCTTCGCGGACGATCTCGGTGGTAATCGTGCTGCCGCGAGATATGTCGAGAAGTGGACGAGACTGCGTCTCGGAACGGCAGGTGAGTTAGAGATTCGTCCACATCTGCTGATCGTGACCACCGAAAGTCGGGACATGGATGCCTTGATGCAAGTCGAGTGCCATCCGTGTTTCGACTCGACGTTCGAATCATTCTATATCGCGGTGCTCGATAAGACCGCGGTCATGTCGAACCGCGAAAGGATGCGGCAGATACTCAATCACGTGATAGAAGATGCCCGCCAACTGCGGCAAGAGCGATACCTGCTGATGAGTGCGTCAGCCCTGGCAGATGTTTTTGCTCGTGCCGTCGAAGCGATCAGTCAAGACGCGACCAAACGTATCGACTTGCTGACGTCGTCGCAGCATCCTGCCCGCTCGCTGGCTTGGCATGGTGTTGCCCGTCATCTGCAGCACTTCCTGTCGCTGGCCGCAGGGCAATGTCCAGCATCGACCACAGTCCAGCTACTTGCCTCAGCTTTGTTGGTGCAAGGATACCCTGCCACGGCGCACAGTAAGGGCGACAGGCTTCAAAATCAGGTAGGGATGGATGCTGACCAGGCGACAGGCTTTGCGCCGTCCATCGTGTTTGACAGATTCTTCCGACCCATCCTCGACCTCGTCGCACTACCTTCGTCGAGCAAGTCGGCAGGAGCAGGGACCATCACGGCGACCGCCATTCGAGAACAGTTTGCGTCGTTCTTCCTTCACTTAGGCATCCACTGTACGGCTCGCGACCTGCGCCGGCAAGTCCTTCATAAGCATAGATCGTCCGGAAGGTGGCTCAAGACCACACACACATGTCTCTGGTGCTTGGTACGGCCAGCGGAGCGCACCTTGTCCTGCGGTCATCCCATCTGTGAAGAATGTCTTGACGGGTACTACGCTCCCGGCTACGGCGTGTACACGTACGTGGTGGACGCGTGCCTCGTGTGTGGGCGTCATGTGGCCATGGCATTCAAGGTGAAGGGTCCCACGGTGATGCCATCCCTGCTGGGGTTCGACGGTGGTGGAGTGCGTGGCATTGTCGCCTTGATGCTGGCGAGACGACTCCAGGACGCGCTGGACGTGCCATACCCGTTTTGGGAGTTTTTCCACTCGGTGGTGGGAACCAGTGTGGGTAAGGGTGCTGAGCCTGCAATGGGCGATAATCGTGGCTGACGAGAATCTTTAGGGGGGGTGATCGCCCTTGATCTGATTGTCCACCGATCTTCTCTAGATGAGAGCTTGGCTCGCTTCCGGCGTTGGGTCACCCAGATTTTCCCTCCCAAACCGTACCGCTGTCTGCCGCACTGCCACAAGCTGCGCGATCTCTTCATCTGGCTCGTCCGCGACAGCAAGTATGACTCCCAGGTGTTGGAGGCCGTGATGCAACAGGCTTTCGGCACGGCACAGCGGTTGTTCGAAGCATCATCGCAAAGCTGGTCTGGCCTCCGACTCGGCATCATGGCGACGATGGCATCCACGTCCCAACTTTGCATTTTCACGAACTACAGTGGACGGACTGACCATCACCGGGACCCCGGTGAGCTGTTCTCCGACGAGCACCGCGAGGATACACTGACGGTGATCCAGGCTACCGACTTCTCCGGCCCACCAAGATGGCCGAAGAACCGCTGGTGTGGGAAGTGTAAGTCGGCCTGTTCATCTGCGAGATGTTTTACTGAAGCTCTGTTAGTGCCCGCGTCACTGTGGCGGCGCCGGGGTATGTGATACCGCCCCCCCCCATACTGCGTGCCGTGCGAGCTGACTTGGCTCTAGGTACTTGCGACCGAAGATGGTCCAGGGTTTCGGCTTGCTCCAAGATGGAGGACTGCGAGCCAACAACCCCATCGAAGCTGGTCTGTGGGAGTTAGACTCGATCTGGCCCGGTCACGCCCGGCCCGGCTTGGTGCTGTCGGTGGGTACTGGCTATCAAGGCTCCCCAGCTCACGAGCTTGGAGGCCGTCGAGGTTTCTGGTTCGACAGTTTCATGCCTCGCATCGTCCGCGCCTTTCTATCGTCGCCGTGCCTGCACGGGCAGAACAGTTGGGTATCCCTGCTCAACCGAGTCGACAAGGCTGCGCAGGACGATTTTTTTCGTCTCAACATCGAGTTCGACGAAGAGGAGCCCGCGCTGGACGACGTGGCGCAGATCCCCTGGTTGTGTGAGTTAACGATGAAGACGACCTTGAATCTCACACCGGACCGGAACGCCATCTGGGCCTCGGCGTTTCTCTTCGAGTTGATCGAGCGGCCTCTGCTCAGCCGCGGCCGGTACACTTGTCAAGGGATCATATACTGTAGCTTCCAGGATGCGCGACCACTGCTGCAGGCCATCCGTCGTGCATATATCGCACCCCATATCGCGCTGGATGCCAAGGTACTGTCTCGCTTGGGGAGCGGTGGCGGCTGTTGTTCCGGGTGTGGGTTCTTTCAGTCCCGCGTCATGTTTGAAGTGCGCCACTTGGACATCACGGTCGATCTCAGCATCGCTTTCGAGAAGGCGACGCGCCGTCACATATCCAGCTGCCCCAACACCATGCAGTGGTTCATGGACAAGCAGTCCCGCGATGGACAGTTGAGGTCGTGGCATTCGGTCGCCAAATGTCGCTGCTCTGGCTCAGATCGAAAGCGAAAGGTATCCTGGACAGGAGGGAACGCTTCGAAACGGGCGAGGAATGGTTAGCGAACCATACAAGATCTTGGCGGAATACACAAATTCACGCTGTTTCGAGGAGCAGTGCGATAGCATGAATGAGAACACTCCTTTGCCTATAGTCTTCTTCGGCACGATAGTTGTCTCTCCACGCCGGCACTATAGTAATCTAGTGCGAGTGTCATAGTCTCACGGCCACAAAAACCGGAAATCTCTAGACAGAAACGCTGACAGATATCAAGCTTGAGTGTATCGCCTCCGGAACGATTCAAGCCATTTAATCTCTCCCCAGGGATCTTCGGAGGCCTCTGGGTTTGTGTCGACTGGAGGCACTACAATGTACTGCTCGTGGAAATCTGCAATTGGTAGGACTCATTTCTCCTTTGCCTGAACTTTCCTCCCACGCTTGCTGGCACCCTCATGCGTCAGTATGCCAAGATCTCATGACATGCAGGTATCGGGACGGCCCACGCTTGACTACGTACTCCACCTCGGAGACTTCATTTACGAGTATGCTGAAGGCGCCTATGGCTGGGGTTGGTCCATTGGCCGTATTCCACAACCGAACACTGAGATCAGGACGCTCTACGACTATCGGAAGCGACATGCTACGTATCGAGCCGATTTAGACTCAATCGAGTCATTCCAGAACTTCGCATGGATTCCGGTCTGGGACGATCAGTGCGTTGTATTTACCCTGAAACTGGTGCCCAATTAATACTTGTCAGTAAGGTCGGCGACAACATATACCGTGACGGTATGGCAGATTAGAACAACACCGAGGACAGTTTTATTCAGTATGGCATGGAATATGGTGGTGAATATATCTCTTTTGACCAGCGAAAGAGGAATGCTGTTCGAGTAGTAAGTGGTGACGTGGCCCTGTCGTAAACATCCGAAGTTAATATCGAAGCTGACATTTGGCAACTAGTACTTCGAATGGATGCCAATTCGATAGGTTGAGATGGACGACAACCTCCGAATCTGGCGAAGTTTCAGCATGGGAACTCTCTTCGATCTGATGATGCTGGACACCAGGTAAGCTTCTGATATGCAACCTCCTGATTTACTTGTGTGCCGATAAGAGCCTAGACTGATAGGTAGCGCAGAAACTATGACCGTTCGATCACCGATCTATATTGGAACACTGACTACATCCACCAGATCTCAAACGATGCAGGCCGAAGCATGATGGGCAGCAGACAAGAAAATTGGTTATATGGTCAGCTTACCGCTTCTCAGCAGAGAGGCGCGACCTGGCGCCTTATCGGCAGTTAGACCATCTTCTCGCGCCAGAACCTGTCACTTTTCCTCGGTGATACCGATCCACTCAACTATGATGCTTGGGACGGCTACCAGTCGAACAGGAACAGGACATTTCAGTATCTTTACGAGAACAATATCTCGAATAACATCGTTATGGCTGGCGACTCACACGCGTCCTGGGTCTCGGATCTTATCTGGCTCGATGAGCATCCATACAATGAGTCGACTGGTGCTGGATCTATCGGTGTCGAGTTCGCTGGTACCGCTGTCAGCTCTCCTTCTCCCTTCGGACAAAACGTTAGCCATATCACCGCGGACAATTACTCCAGTTGGCTAGTACACGCCAACAGGGAACTACAATGGCAGGACGTCTACTTTAGAGGATACTACGAATTGGCCATATCTAAAGAGAAGGTCGATGCCAAGTACTTCGGGATCCCCTCGATTGTCCAGCGGCTGCCTTACGAGATCAGTGTCGCGAACTTCACGGTTATGGCGGGCGCTAATGCCTTGCAGAGACCTGTCGGGGGAGGTGTTGTCGAATCTGGAACATTGAAGAATCGTCTTACGAGGATGACGAACTTTACCAACAACACGCTTACCGGACAATATATCGTTACTGATCTAGAGACTTTCGGGTACGATCAGGGTCCGGACGGCAATTGACATAGGACTGGCACTGGCGACGCACGAGTATAGCTAGTGAGCCGGATGTACCTGCTCCTGCGAGCTCTGCGGAGGATGCTGCTGAAACTGCTCCTGCAGGTATTACCTAATTCAGGCATCGCCTGGATATCTACCCTGCTATTGCCTCAGGTAGGAACCATGAAGGAGGATGAAGTCATGCTCAGCTAGTGTAGGACAACGCAATATAATCGGTATTGTTTTCGATAACAAGAACGAGTGTTTGTCTGGTGTAATCGTTGAACACGCAAAGGTTGTGAATGTGCTCGTTAGGTGTTGCACCTCGCCGGGACAAGATCGAGAAGCAGCACGAAGTCCGTCTATACCAGGTAGGGAATCCCGAGCCCGTGATGGGGTCTTGCTTACAAGCCTGCACGTGCAGCTGACCGCAGCGCTCTCGACGATAAGCTCGTTATTGGCTCCTGAGACTTGAAATGGTTGCGTAAGGTACAAACTTTCTGCCATCGATTGTCAACAATTTCTTTGGTTGTCCACGTCTCTTGCTTGTTGAAGCCGCTGTGCTGTATTCTGGTACTCTACACAACTCATTTTCCTCCACCAGAACGGGTGACCTTCTGTGTGCTCGTGCCATCCTCTCGGGCGTGGTCAGACTCCAATCGAGTTCCTTTCTCACTTTCAATCGAGACTGTAATCACCTCTAGAGTCTCGTCTAGATCCTTGGTAGACTTGTGCAGTTTGGCACCCCTGCAGCCAAATTTGATTAGCCATTGACCGCTGGAGTCACAATGGAACGAAAGAAAATCGCTTACTGGATTCTCAAAATTGCTGCCTTGTCTCCATGCTGCATGTCGCTGTTAGCAGGCTTTCTTTGGGAGAGAGAGTATCGCCATTCTCACTCTCTTCTCAGCATCGGCCTCGATCTTGTCGATAGCAGCGAGCACTTTTGTGACATCTTTGCCGGGATTCTGAGCCTCGATATCTGCTACAGTAGCTCCCAAGCGCTTGAGGGCATTCTTGCCAGAGGTGCTGAAAGCGCGAGAAGTGGCGGAAGACATTTCGCGGGTGGCTGGAATTATCCGGTGCAGCTAACTCGTGGATCAGCAATAGACAGGTGAATGTTCGACGCTGGTCTAGAGTGAGGAAGTCTCGTTTCCTGGTGAAGGGGAGTAGATCGCATGACCACAGTGAGATGGGTCTCGAACGTCATGTAAATTATACATCAAAGTGATGTGCGAAGCGCCGAAGGCGGCATGTCTCACATTCTGTCGTAAAACCGTTTATGCTTTGAAAAGTTGTGCTGCATCTAAAACAAGTGGCTGACCGCAAGAGATCAACTTCCAGAGAGATAACATGGAGACGATTGGTTGTTAGTCGTTAGAATTATGTGGTCACGCATTACGCGCCAAGAATGATGACTAACTAACTTGTGAAACTCTGTCGCCTCATCGCCACCCCCTGTATGGACTGCTTGCTACAATGCCTGCGAAGATACTCAAACACAACATGCACGGGCGCAAGACATACTTTAGGCGGCAACTTACGATTGGGTCCAGCATTTCTTGGTCCTGTTGAAGGAAGCGTCTATTCGTCCAACTGAGTTATGTACGCCGCGCAACCACGTCGGCCTCTAATCAGCCATGCGCGACACGTTCTGTTGTCGTTTCACCTCAATCCCCCTACCCAATATCAGCCTCTACTCGCGGGACATTTGACCACACCGCGAGGATCTGTGAAGCATCTGGATTGGCCCGTAACCATGAGCACGTCGAATTTTGAAAGGATAGATACCTCTTACCTCGTCGAAGAAGAAACGTTAAGCGGCTACAACCCCAAGCACTACTATCCCGTCAAGCTAGGAGAGATTCTACATGAACGGTACATAATTATCGGCAAGCTCGGGTTCGGATCAGCGTCGACTGTCTGGCTATGCCGAGATCTTCAAAACAAGCATAAGTACGTCGCTCTCAAAGTCTACATCAACAGTTCCAAATATCACCGAGAGCTTCCCATCTACGAGGAAATCGACAATCTGCAGACGACTCATGAAGGCCAAAAATATGTACGAAAGATGTACGGCTCTTTTGAACTTCAGGGACCACATGGAACACATATCTGTCTCGTTCACCAGCCGCTCGGCATCAGTCTTGGTGAGCTCAAACAGTTAGCTCCAGATGGGTTATTCAGCCCAGAACTTGTACGACAGACACTAAGATGCATCTTGACTGGCCTTCAGTTTTTGCACAAAGAAGTCCGAGTCATACATACTGGTGAGTTGTCCTACATCATCACCTTTAGTATTGGCGACTCCTGCTCACATCTAAACTTTAAGATCTTCAGCCTTCGAACATGCTACTTGGGATCCACGATGACTCCGTGTTAGCCAAATTCGAACAATACGAGACTGAGAATCCATGCCCACGAAAGGAGCTTGATGACCACACCATCTATCTATCACGGCCAATGTCGCTAACAAAAGGGGAACCGTCTATAACCGATCTTAGTGAAGCAAGGTTCGGGGACTCCAAACATACAGATCGGATTATGCCCAATGTTTACCGCGCACCGGAGGTCATACTTGGGGCTCCTTGGAGCTATCCAGTTGACGTATGGGGATTCGGAATGGTGGTAAGTCTCCTGATTTGAACCATGATGGGATTGATTATTACTTTTGGTTTGACGCTGTTCGAGTGAGTCACGGCTAATGAAGGTCATATAATCGACAGCTATGGGATCTATTCCAGCAGAAACGCCTATTCCGGGCCCAAGATTCGGAAGGTCGATACTCCGAGGCGCACCACCTTGCAGAAATGATATCTATCATGGGTCCGCCCCCTCTGAATTTCTTGCAGCAATGTGGTGAAAAAGCCGACCAATACTGGGAGAAGAACGGTCAGTGTGGCAAAACCAATATCGCTGTTCTTGGTCGAGAGCTATACATTTCTAACGCTGCAATGCAGGCACTTGGAAAAACTTGGCACCAATTCCGAACACCAGCTTGGAGCGCATGGATCAGAGACTGGAAGGCGATGAGAAACAACAATTCGTTGCCTTTATGAGGAAAATGTTGCAATGGAATCCTGTAGACCGACAAGACACCGAAGGCATCTATTGGGATGAGTGGTTCCTGGCCGACTTAATAGCAAGCGGAGAGATTGGTAGAGAAAACTAAGCCGTTGTGTTGTTGCGCCGCAATGCGTCAAACCCTGTGAGAAGACTTGATTCTCCTTCCACCGAGATCCGTTTTCTTCAGTATCGACGAGTGTAAAACGGGCGCGAGCATGGAAGCCGCCCGGCGGCGGGACCGCACCTTTGAACAGACTGCGTGGATTGCTGTGCAAGATTGGGGTGATTGCACAGAAGCTGCGAGGAACGGGACGGTTTACATATGAGCTAGTGTCTGAAGCTGAGTACTGTATATCAGTTCTACAAGACCGAACAATAGTTCCTTCTCGATTGGTTCGACTCCATCATAACACGTGAACTCCAGGGTTCCTATGGCACGAGCTCATGGGAGACTGCTCACGAGTTATGCGTGTGTGAGAGGCTTCGTGAGAGAGGCATACGTCGCGCTGCCCACACCTGTGCCTCCCGTCACACGGCTCACGATCGAGTAGTAGTCGAGGAAGCACGGTAGGGGCAAGGCGTTTGGCCGAAACACCACCCTCGACATCTGGAGGGGCATAGCCGCAGCGATCTGAAACACGTTAGGGCCGGCCACGGGATCGGTCGCAGCGTCGCAGGATCTGCACCCCAGAAGTCGAGGCTGCAGTCATCCATGCACACACGATGCTTCACCCACCGGAGCAGCTTCGATTTCTGGTGGATGCCAGTCCTGCAGCAGCCGGTTTCAGGGCGCTCTTGGGTTTTCCATGACATCACCAGAGCGGCCACGAAGTACAAGCTCATGGAATACACCCGTGCTGGCCGCCAGACTGGCCGCATAGTAGTAGAATACGCTTCATCCGGAACCCGCTGCATCCACGCCGACCATGCTACTTCACTCTACCTCAAGAAAGGGTGCCCTTGTGGACTAGTATTTCGTCGAGAGAGATGCTGGATGCTTCCGACCTTGCCGCATCAAAAGTCCCACCAGAAGCCCATGCTGATACTCCCAGCACAGGCCTCAATTCCCCCACTAGGAGTTGATGGCGCACCAACAGCAGGGCTACTGATCTCTTCTACCAGAACCGGACATCGTGCCTATACCTGGCGGGCCCTCCCTTCTACCCTTTCGTCCCTAGTCAGACCTCGTCAACTCAGACTACCACCATCGCCGACATGGACTACGACAGCGAGGACAGCGAGGACAGCGAGGAAAGCGACGTTTCGACCACAGCGGGGTTGATGACCACCTCCTCCGTCAGTGTTCCGCCAGCCCCCTCTCAACACGCGTCAGTCACGCCCGAAGTCATTGCTTCGTACTTAAGCGAGCTGGAGCACATGGAGCACCGTATCGTCCAGGCTCAGCACCGGCAGAAAGAGAGACACGCCCGCAGAGACAACCGCGTCGCTCGGGAACGAGCGGTCCAGGACCAGAGCTTCCAACGGCTCATGGCCATGCGACGTCACCGGGACTCACGTGTCGCTCAACGCCGGCAGAGAGAGGATGAAGCCTTTCACCATTGCTACCGAGCGATGGACAACCTCGAGAACGTAGGTGAGGTACCTGACCTGATACGCGTAAATAGCATGGCCTAACGATCAACAGCGTCTACGACATCACTGGAGGCTGCTGAGACGTGGCCTACCCCTGGATGGCACAGCAATGCCCACCAGCACTGAGGCTGCAACAGATCCCGCTCGGGCGCCGATAAAGCTGTCGCGGGCGGCCAGGACACCCGGACGGGCTGAGTACACCGCTCTGCACCGCACGCTGGGCCCGACACCACCCCTCCCGCAGGTAAGTCTCCGTCACGATGTGCATGGTCATGCCGGGCATGCAGCTTCTGCTCTGGGACCGCAGGCATCGGCTATCGCCATCCATGACAGTGACACAGCACATCACGCGGCTGTAGCTGGCCTCGTAGCTTTGTCTCGCCATACCACCGCGTCTGCTGCACAGCCACCAACATGGAGCAACTGGAGGCCAACCAGGTCTCCAGGTGTTCCGAATGGCCGTGGTCCTGACCTCGGCCAACGGCAAACAGAAGGCGATGGCCTGCGTGCGAGGTCAGACGCGTCCAGCTTGCTCGACTGTATTTGTGGTGATTAGTCCGGTGGTAGACAAATTCCTATAATCTTGTAGAGTGTACAAACTTGAGCATACGGTGTATGGCAGTTCTCGTGCCAAGCCTCGACAACGTGGCAAAGCCTTCAATCCTGCGGACGTTGTTTGCTTTGCTGGTGACATATCGATGACCCTGCAATGTTTTGGGTGCTGTGGAAGATTTGTCAACCAGCATCGGCAAATGATACGGAGAGGGAGAGGCGGAAGCTGTTGAGAGGCGCCCAACCCGGGAGATGAGTGCATTTCAGATATTGCTGGCAGAATAGTCGGTAGCAAGCATTATGCGGTGCTGGTCAGTCTTCGCTCCTGGCTTTGGCATGTGCACAGGCAGTTGGGCGTGTAGATGGTCCACGCAGCAGTAGCAGTTCATTGAGCTCGTCTACAGTGCAATATCTTGCCCTAGATCTCATTGTTCATCTGCGAACAAATCCGGGACCATGGCTACAGGTGCGGTCCTTTCAGCTGGTGAACGTCGTAGAGGAAAAATCTTTACGTCTGGGAAGCGGAGCTCATTACAGGATGTCGTCGAAGGCAAGTTGAACAGATCTAGTGAAGGAGGCCCCTTCTCTCAGAGTGACAAGCGATTCATTTGTGGAACGTAGATACACAGAAGCTAATTTGCCTCGCATTCTGAGCATTTTCTGCTTTCTACGAAGCCTTTCGCTGAAGAGACCAGATACTCTCTACGTGACGCAAACGACGAGAACAGGCGACAATCTCGTCGACACAATCCAACTAAGGCAAGCGTGATACCAGTGAACTGCGTGGAAGTGGCTCAGAAGGATCAGGCGACAGCCTGTCAGAAAGAGGTAAGACGAAAGAAGGTAGAGCTGGAGCAACAGACGGCCCAGGAAAAGAAGCGTCATAAGTGTTTGTCTGCAAGCAAAAATCTCTGAACGCAGCGTTTCTAGCCGTGCGCGCACCGAACCAGCCAAAGGCACCAGGGAAGTGGTTGACCAATAGTGCGATACGCGTAAGAGTCGAAAAGGTCGAGGAAGAAAAAGCTGGTAACAGGAGCAAATCGAGCTAGAGAGGTCTTTGTGCTCCTTCTTGTGCTGATAGTCTCTGCCATATTTCATCGCTCTTGTCCTGTGGTGGGCTGTGACCGACAGGGTAATTCCATGTTACAGTACTCTTGCGGTACACTGGGTCCTCTGCAGTGTCACATACCTTATTTCAAGGGCGTGTGCACCTCGCACAACGGTGGACTATGTGGACCTGGCGAGCTTCGGTGTTGCATGGCTTCCTGGGTAGAAAAATACTCCCGAATGTCGCTTCTAATTCATTACAGTTCGATTGCGAGCATGGCTGACTGACGAGGCTGAGATGACTTTCTTGACTCGCTATGAGCCTGGATCGAGATGAACCCCGACTTTTGGAGTCCTTGCCAACACCGTGACTAGACAGAGAGCGTGGTTCTCAATGATCGCAATGTGTGGTACTGCAGGTTCTCGTTGATCAACCCAAACGAATTGCACCAATGAGTGAACGAGGTCTTGCTTAAGCACGGTCTCAATACTGTCAATTGAGAATGACTCCTGTCATTGACAGAACCCGCACCGTGCCCGACGTACAGAAACTACAGGATTTGCAGCGCTTTCCTAGCTCTCCTCCGTGGATCTTGGACTATATCATTGCATAAGCCGTGAGATCATCACTTGACAAAAGCCGACCGTTACTGCCATCAGAGACTTGTCGCAATGACACGCTACCTACGAACGCTTGTCATGCTGTTCGTGGGCCTGGTGTCGGCCCAGCTAAACATCCTAGGTGACACAACTATCTTAGAGGCTGCAGCACATCTTGGTGCTCGAGACAGTGCATCTCTCGCAACAAACAGCGCAGCACCAGATCTCGGCAGCCACAAACTACTCGTCGGCAGCGCAGGCCAACTCAGAGGGATCGACTTCGACGGCACGGGGTTCACGCCTCGAGAGAACGCTCAAGTCAAGGAGCCAGGTAAAGCCGCAAGCTGGATGACCTTCAAGGAGTCGAACCTGCTATATGCTGTGGACGAGAACAGTGACGAGGTCCGCCTCTTTACATATGACCCGGAAGTCGGTGCCCTGACCGGGGAGCCCCGGTCGTTCCAAGGCACTCCTGGTGCCGTCCACTTGGCTTTGACCCAGGACCAGAAGCGCCTCATCGCTTCGTCGTACGGGAAGGGCGCAGTCGACATTTGGGATAGTTCGGCCGCTGATGGCACCCTCCAACTCCTCAAGACCATTATGCTTGTTGGCGCACCTGGGCCGGACCCCGCGGTGCAGACTCAGCTCCGTGCACACCAGGGCGTCGCCGATCCCACCGGCAAGTTCGTCGTGGTGAACGACCTCGGTGGTGATATGATTCACATCCTCGATGCAGCTGCAGACAGTTACAGCATCTCCAATGTTGTAAAGACCGATCCTGGCTGCGGTCCGCGTCATGGCGGTTTCTTGCAGCTGGATGGAGGCACGCAAGCGACTCACTATGTGGTGGTCTGCGAAATTAACAACACGGTCCACCTCTTCTCCGTGTCGTATGGTGACACCGCGGCGGGTTTGACGTTCAAGCACGTCCATGCGGTCTCGACTTTCGGTGCCGCCTTCCCACCGGTCGATGCCACTACCGCCCGAGCTGGTGAACTGCTCGTTGCCAAGTCGGGGGCGATCTATGTCTCCAACCGGTTGACCGGCAACCAGACCGACAGCATCTCTCACTTCGCGCTGGAGGCGAAGTCGAGCGACGATACGACACCGCAACTGGTGTTCAAGAGTTGCGCGAGTAGCGGCGGTGTGGGCCCGAGGATGATGAGCTGGTCCCACGATGAGGAAGTGATGTACATCGCCAACATGAACGGCGTCAATGGACTGGTGGCTCTGAAGAAAGATGCCACGACCGGTGTGCTAGATGGAGTGCCGCTCGGCGTCTTGACGAACGAAGCGTTTGCGCCTGAACAACCTGCAGGGCAGGGGTTTGGACCGGTGTTCGTTCAAGAAAGTCCCTAAGCCCTAGGGCGATCCGACTGCATTGATCCGCTCTATGTCAGCGCTCAAGCGTCGACAAGATTGGGTGTTTCGTTATGTCGGGAGGTCAATTATAAGCTGTAACTATCTTACATGCATGATGTTTGTGCCTTGTTAGAGCCCGTGCTGTGCCGAAGGATCCGCTGCCAGCGCCCGTGATGTGAATCGTTGGGATGCCTCTGCAAACTCCAAAACCCGCTTGGAGTAACTTACTTTAATTACATTCCGTTCTCGACCAGAGTTGCTTACTCGAACTTGCCCGTTACGTCCTCCGAGCAGCGCTGCGACGCTCCTAAATGCATCCCCTACCTTGTCTCGGTAGGTGTTTCCGAGCTTCTCGTAGCCGAGGACAGTCCACCACCACATTGATCACCGTTTCCATCGCGCCGTAGACACACCGACTGTCATCCACGAATCTGAAGAGCTTCGCAAATGTTGCCAGCCACGAGTGGCTGGTTGGAAGTTGAACACGTCGATATGAGTATTCCACCTAATTTTGTTGGCCTTGGTTTCACGCTTTCGTTCTCTTCTTTTTTTACGAGCA
The DNA here is from genome assembly GCA_002319055.1 of Knufia petricola. Classification (NCBI taxonomy): domain Eukaryota; kingdom Fungi; phylum Ascomycota; class Eurotiomycetes; order Chaetothyriales; family Trichomeriaceae; genus Knufia; species Knufia petricola. The sequence continues at coordinate 19,672 of NMUC01000128.1, read as the reverse complement.
CCTATAGGCTTACGCCGCCCTCCACTGTACAGTATTACAGTTGAGACAGTTGGGTCAAGAGGATCACGAATACCCGTTACGACAGCTTCTCACACGGGCGACGACAGCTGTGCTAGATCGTGGGGGCCGCACCTGCTTTTTTGGCAGGCGTGTTTGCAGAGGCCCTGATGGTTGGTGTTTCCGGTGGGTGACCGCCTTGGGCTTCGCACAAATACAACATGGACAGCCTTACATTCTTAAACACTATTTTACACGCGATCTTTGCGCCGACACAACCTCGACACAGATTCGTCCTCCAATGTCTGTAGCAGAGCCGGAAGCAGTGGAAGAACACCCACCCGATCCACCACAACATTGTGCACCGAGAGCTTCTCTGACGGTAGATCACAGCGAGCGCATTCAAGAGGACTACGACGTATTGGTGGACGATGGAAACCAGGAGATGACCATTGTGGGAAGGTTCAACCACGGCTCGCAAACTGCTATCAATTCACAGATTTTGCAGCTTCTAGAAGTGCTTCATCAGGTTCGACGAGTCACGTTTCGAATCAAAATTGGTTCCAAGCCGTTGGATACTGTTGCACGAGCGCACCACGCAGAACAGCCGTTCTACTTGTGCATGACTCTGGCCATAGCTCGACTAGAGACCCTTCGCATCATTTTCGAGGACACACCACTTCCGCGCCAGCATTGGAGCGCTTCATTTGCCTCTCCACGATCCTACCGGCTGCTGTCTTGTGGGCTTGCATGTCTCAAGGCAGACGATGTCCGTCTTGAAGGCGCTGTGGGACAGGTCTTTGACCAAAAGCAGCAAAGGAAGTTGCACCAGGCCATCCGATCACCCAAATACAAGAAGAGCATAAGCGTGCGATCCTTCTGGAGAGAAATCCTCGAGGACAAAAGCACCGCGAGCAGACACGACGAGTACCAGTATATCGTCGACAGAGTCATCTCATGCGCTCCTAACATCCACACCCCCCCAATGGCGGTAACGACGGATCTGCAAGAGCAACAAAGCATGCAACAACAGCCCAGTTGCGCTGCGACACTATTGGCTTATATCAATCGTCTCGCAGAGACAACCTAGGATCTTAGCACGAACAACCCGATAGAATAAGAACGCTTGCTCTACCCACTTGCTGACGGCTTCGACCCGGTCGCCGATCTATGGTGTGTCTTCGAACGGACCAAAAGCACGTCTCAGCTTCCTGCCGGCTAAAGACGAAGCACCATAACCATCAACTTATCATCCTGGACATTCTTGTTGATATATGAATCCAGGCAAATGGCATGTTCGAGACCGGTACCGCATCGTTCGAGCTTCAAGCAGCCGCACAATACTCGTTTTTCGTGCACTGTCACAGATCGTTGTTGCCTTGATGGCGACCTGCTTCGTGACGGCGTTCGAGAGAATTGGAGCGCTTCGGGTCAGTCCACCCTTACTAACCCCTATCATGGTGTGGTGGCGCCGCCGAGCCCAAACTGCGTTTGTGCGACGCGCTCGCCATGGTCACCGGAGATGAGGTCGACCTCGAAAGGCCGGTGTCGAAGGGGGTGAAAGATCGCAACCTAGGTGATAGTGACCTGCAGACCTTTCGAACCATCCGCATGAAAAGGTGAAAAGAAATCATGCTGCATGCGTACATCGTCGTAGGTAGTGCGAAACAGATCCATCTTGAAATGATGAAGTAAAATCGCCGTCACCATCATCATCTCAAGCATTGCGAGTTCTCGGCCAACGCAGGAGCGCGTACCTTTGCCGAATGGAGCAAAGAATTGTTCCGATCGTTTCTGCATGGAAGGATCGAGCCAGCGTTCCGGATCGAATGTCAGGGGTTCTGGGTGGTAGTCTGGGTCGAGATGCATGTCTCGAATGCTCATACTGATAACTGTCCCGGGAGGAAAGACGTATCCTTTGTACGTAACCGGGTTATGCGGGTCATATCGAGGCAGGCGTCCTGAGACCTCATTCCCTATTCGAAGTCCTTCTTTGATCACGGCATCCAGATACGGTATTCGCTTCAAAGTTTCATGGGAGGTGAGATCACCCTGCTGAGCTGCCTCCGATAGATCGGCAAACAAACGGGCCTTGATAGCTGGATTGGCTAAGACGTGGTAGAAGACATGCTCCAGTGCACTGCCTGTCGTTTCGGAGCCTGCTCCAACTAATGTAAGAGCTTCCTGGAAAATACGCTCTGCCGTCTTATCACTGTCGGGGAGGTCTGAATTGAAAATTCCGTGGAGGACAGAATCATCGCTTCGTTTTCCCGTTGCAACGATCTGTCTCGCCTGGTTTCGATTGTGCTAAGAACGTTAGAGGACGACGTAATGCAACATACAAGGGCTCGTACCGACTGGAAGTTGAGCATCTGAACCATTCCAGGAGTGGCAGTCAGCTTGACCAGCCATGTTGGTAGCACCATGAGCGTGGGAATAATGAAAGGGAGATGGCGATTATACGCAGCGACACCGGACAGCTTGCGGTTCACATTGTGATAGTCCTTTCCTAAGTCTCTCTCACTGAGAAAATTAAAGCCTTCTGGCAGGGCATACTGGCTAATTACGTCGGTGGCCAGCGAGCGAAACACAGATCCAAGAACTACTGGTCTGTTGGTTTGCCGATGCTCGTCTAGGCGAGCACAAAGTTGCAGCACACACTTGCGGACCTGCTTCTCGTGATCAAGGATGGCTGACAGCGAGAAAAACCTGTTGAATGCCTTTCTTCGCTGTCGGTGCTGGCTGTACGATGATGTTCCGAAGGAGGCATCGGAGGTACCGACGAATCGGTAGTAATACCAGTCCTTGTTCAACTTCATCGAAGTGCTATACAGTTGATCGAAGAACTTGGGATCTTGAATATGGACCTCCCTCGGGTTGATGCGCACGACGGACCCTTGACAGGTTCAGTAGTGGCAGACAGTCCGGGGGCGGACAGCTTACCATATTTGCGATGGAAGTCGTCGATTTGAAAGGTGAACTTCCCCGGTCGGATCGCATCATGGTAAAACTCGTATAGATGAGTCAAGGCAGCAAGTTTGGGACCAGGTACTTTGGCGAGTGGATGCAATATAAGGCGGTTGACTGCAAGACTGACTAGTCTCAGGGCGACCAACGTGGCCAGACTTAGCAGGAGGAAAGATATATTGAGGAGTATGAGCGCCATGGTAGACGGTTATTGCTGAGAAAGAAATAAGGAAAATAAAAGCTGGCTGCCTCAAGCAGAACCACGAGGTAATACGAAACAAGAGGTCAGGCGACCTGGCTGGGGAACGTTGGTTGTCGATTAGACGTGCGTGGCAGATAAAGTAGTTGCCAACTAAAGTACTTTGAGACAACTTCCGAAGGCCCGAGGCAGATGGAGCTCTGGGGCCTAAAAGGCTTGATGTCTGCACAACCAGTCATACCGAGCGGCCCGCAGTGCCGTTGACCTGCTTCTTCCTCTCTAGCGCATTGGCGACGATTCCCAAGGAACTTAGTCCGTCGCCCCGCCTAGGCACTGCGACGGTCGAAGAGTACTTTAGATCGCGTCGTCTCTTGATTCGACTTCGACGTCCCAAAGCACATTCCCTATCCTCGCACAAACCCCGCAGCATGGCTACAACAGGTGTTCGCATCGAAGCTGAAGATCAACAAGGCTTACAATCCGACACAGACTCGGCTTTAGGCAGTGAAACAGCAAGCAGCACCACCTCTCTTTCGTCCAGCGTTTTGAATTATCAGTACGAAAATGGCCGTCGATATCATGCTTTCCGGAGCGGCACATATGTATTGCCGAACGATGATCAAGAGCAAGACCGTCTGGATCTGACGCATCACGTCTTGTCGCTTCTACTGGGAGGAGAACTGTACAGGTCTCCACTGTCTGATCCTCAAAACATTCTGGACATTGGAACCGGAACTGGGCAAGTGCTACCTTTATTCAGTGTCCTCTTAGTAGTTTACCGTAGGTATCGGCTTTGTCAGAAAGTCGGAAGGTGAAGCTGGAAGCTTGGTAAGTCATATGTGATCTACGTATGGCTTCAAGACCGACAACAGGTGCTTTGTCTTTCCAGACTTCCAGGCTGCAATGGATTTCGACTTTGACTGCACTCGAAGTGAATACATTCTAACAACTCGATTAGCATATGGGCCATAGACATGGCCGATAAGTTTCCTGGTGCTCAGGTGATCGCGACGGACCTCAGCCCCATACAACCGCAATGGGTCCCGCCAAATCTCCATTTTCGAGTGGACGATTGCGAGACTGGCTGGGACTTTGACCAAAGCTTCGATCTCGTTCATATGCGAAACCTGGGTGGAAGCATCGCGGACTGGCCCCAGCTGGTCAAAGCCGCCTACGACAATCTCAAACCTGGAAGTTGTCTTGAAGTGGTCGACTGGGAGACGCAGTCCCAGACGGACGACGACAGCGTATCTCGGGACAGCAATTTTTTCAAGTGGCAAGACGACGTGAATTCAGCTGCCGTGGAATTTGGTCGAGAAATGAATACGGCATCAAAGCTAAAGGGGTGGGTGACTGATGCTGGCTTTGTTGAGGTGCGCGAAGAAGTGTTGAAAGTCGGTCACGCCGTCGCTCGAATGAGAGTACATCACTAATTAATTTAGGTGCCCGTCTCGCCATGGGCTAAAGACAAGAGATTGAAACACATTGGACTTTATATGCAGGTGTTGATGGAAGATTCGCTAGAGGCATACTCTCTCGCTCTGTACACTAGAGTGTTAGGATGGACCCGGGAAGGACTGACAGTCTTTCTAGCCGAAGTCCGAAAGGACATCAGAGATCGAAAACACCACCTCTATACAAAACTGTGAGCAAAGCGAGGCAGCTGACAGGGCGATGCTGATATTTCTAGGTATCGTGTATGGGCGAAGAAACCAGGACCCCAGGGGTCAGTCTGAGGGTCTAATCCTAAAGGTAACTCCGGGGTCTCTTGTGGGAGGGCCTTTTGCTTCGAGTGCTCACGATCGTTCCAACTGCTAAGGGCTGTGGCGTAGAGTTACAGTATAAGACCTGCGCAAGGGTTTGTTATACATGTTGGTCTCCTGCTTTTCAAGAGCTTCTCTTCGGAGCGACCTTGCGAGGTGGCAGACCTGAATCTGCGCGCTTAGTTACTCTAAACTTGGATTTGTGCACATGAAACAGCTCCTAACCATTCTAGAAGATGCTCGGCACCGACTTAGCATACACTTACGGAGAATAATTACCTCGCAAGAGGTGGTACGTTCAAAGCTAGTCACAATGAAGATGATGTTTGCTTGTTCGAAATCAGCGGTCATCCTTGACATGCTCTGTACAATCCAAACTCAGGCAACCCGGGATGCGCTCTCGTTGCTATCTATGTTAGCAGTGTGGAGACCCAGCTGACTTCCCCTGTTCTTGGTCGAGGTAGGATGGCACGGTGCCGACGTGTGCCATCAGATTTAGACAATAATGCTGGGGACGATGAATGTACAGTTGCTCACAGCTCCCGCATCTCCGAGAGCCCTGACATCAACGCGCTAGCACCCGACCATCTCTGACACTCACGGCTCCGGCATCAACAGGAAATATGACACCAAACCTCTACCACTGCGCCCACAAACTCGTAGTTGGAAAATACCAAGCACTTTTCTTAAACAAGTTGATGGCCTTGAGGCTGTCTTAAAGCTGGAGCGCAGGAAGAAGGTGCGGAAGCATGAGCGTTCTGACGCGCTGACGTGACTGTGCCAGTTATTCAGACCACGTTCAAGCCGTATCGCCTAACTTTCCTGGCTCGAGTGCCTGGTTTGCATGAGTTGTCTTAGGAGCACACCGTGCTAAGCAGCCGCAGCTTACAGTACTCTACTTGCAATTCACGATATGTGGGCTGCTGCCGTGCCGCTCTTGCTAAAGGCACTACGGGGACCTTATCGGCGCATGAGAGTGATCGCCAGCCAAGTCTAATGAGACATACTAGGATCGGGACTGACCGGGTCTAGATAGAAGATATTCGAAGGATGACTGGTCAGCTCAAGAGCCTCCCATCACGCAACACTGCTCGGCTGCCTGTGCTCCCCTCCGAGATCATCGCCATGATTGGAGAGAGCTGTGTCGAGCCTTTCAGCATCACGGTATCGAAGTCGAGGTTGAGTTCAACACCACAGTTGGTGTTGCGATGTAGCCCTCCGCCTCCTCTCGATCTCTTCCTTGTCTGCAGGAGCCTCACCGTCGGCATACGACGAGCTGTGAACAACAAGTTCAATGGACACCTTAAGGTTGGCCGAGATGCAGGCAAGGCCTTGGGAGCGAGCGAGTGTGTCAAACAGCCATGGGTAGAAGCAGTTCGAGAGGTGGAGATCACCAGTCTCGTCAGCCGCGGTGAGGCTCAGGATCTGGACTTTGGGCTGTTTCGGAGGCTCGAACACATCACGCTCCGGCCACATCCCACAAAATGGCTCCTTCGAACGCAATTCCACTCGAACATAGAAGAAACAACCCTTGGCGAGTTCCAGTGTGCGATGGACAACGAAGCAAGAGGGTTTTACGATATGCTGGAAAGTACTACGCAGGCATTCCATGGACTGAAAACGGCTTTCTGCAAGGGTGTCCTCATCACGCTCATCCGCAGTCTCCAAGCTAACACCGACACTGTTTATCGGTCCTGGCACAACGTTTCGCTTGGCGGACCAGAGTTAGTGTCAGTGGTGAAACTTCGTCTGCTGCCATGGAAGCAGAAGAATCAGACGACAGCCAAAAGAGGAGAGAGGTTCAGCAGGAGGTTGAGGAGACATGCGAGCGTTGTGCAGCTCGAGGTATGAACGCTTCAATTCCAGTTATCCTTGTCCAATCTGCTGGGAGAAAGAGGCCGATATTGCTCTCAGCCATGGACACCTTTTCCATGATGATTGCATTTTTCACATGCTTCGGATCTTCGCTCCCCAAGCTTGGCTCGCCCGCCATCATCCCGTGCCTCGGGTACTTGCTGCACCGGCTGGAGTTGTCCCACTGGCGATAAGTTATTTCGCCCGCCTGGACATGTCCTTATGGTCTCTGGATGGACAAGAGTGGCCGTTTGCTGACCCGGATTATCTCTCACTGCGAGCTTGTTCTGAAGCACGGCAACGAAATGTTGTCTCATTTGATCTTGAGGGCTCTTTTCCGCCGGGGGCGTGAGCAGGGAACGGACGTGCTCGCCGGAAGCGGGAACTGGGGTGACCGGTAATGTTGCTCCACAGCCCATATCCGGCACGAGTGAGTCATGCTGCCGTCCTGGTGAGAAGACATGAGGGCTTTCCCCGTTTGTCTCCAACTGGCTTAGGCCGTCGAAGGTCGTTTCGGCATCGTCTTCGTTCTCCGCGCTGATCTCCTCGGACATGGTGCTGCTCGGAGAGGGAGGCGGTGCACCACAAACTATCGGACCTCCGGCTTGTCCAGATCCGGTACCGGGATCGTGTCGCCATCACACTACCGGTGGACCAACATGCGCTGCTTGACGTTGTTTGACGGACGACGGTGAACGTGCTGTGGCGTTGCTGGGGCCGTTCGGTGGGAAATGTTTGTGCCTAGCGGCATTGGCCGGCTGTCTGTCCGGCTGAGGTGGAGAAAACGTCTTCCGTCTAAGATGGCAGATCATCGCCAGAAGGCTGTGCTGTTGCATACCGAGACTGTGCCAATGCTAACCCACGTCGGTGAGAGCGTGCAAGAGGACGGTTATAAGAAGCCCGTGGAAGTCATCGGAGAACGCTTGGCAGCCACCAAAGACAGGTGGGCAGTTCATCAGGTGGCATAGCTGGGTTGCGAGACCTGTGGATGGGCTCGAGATCTGGTGGTAGCGTGCCGACGAAGAGGCATCGATCTTTCCTCGGGGACATCTGATTTCCCACCGCTCCTGACTGCGACCAATTCGAGGCCATGCCGCACGCAGATGAAAGTGTACATCCTCGTCTTTCGGAGCCTTCCTCAAGGACGTTGACGTCAGAAATGTCGCTGGCTGTGTTGATATCTATCTAGAACCAGCTCCGAGTGGCTGCTGATTCTCACACCGAGTTCAGGGCCTTGAGAGTGCAAGTGCAAATGCCGGACAATGCTAAGCTGTGGTAACAGCGAAGCATTTTCGGCCATCGGGAAGACGCTGAGATACAATTTTGCGTAGAAGTTCTTGCTACGAAGGCAACAAGATGTCTATGGTCGTGTTGTGACTACAAGCCGAAATTTGAAGAACTCCACTGGCGTAGCCCTCAATTGCTGACGCAGCTCATCTCAGCCTTGTGATCTAGCCTTGTTTGTTTCAACTCTGGATGATCTAGCTTTGCATTTCTTAAGCCTTGCGTTACACGCATCAATCCTGGTCCGGCGTGAAGTCGCACTGGCAGGCATGCGAGTCCCTACCCCCGAGATGGCCGTGATACTCAGCAAGATCCAAGAGGAGCACCGCAAAAACGATCCCAACCGAAGCGCATCTGGCTTGAAGAGTTGGACATTCGCAGGGCGAGTGAGAGATCGAAGGTCCGCCCTCCAGAAGAAATACGTTATTTGATGGAGGAACATGGCGCATGAGCAGCAAGGCGCAGCGGCACCTTGACTCCACAGCATCACCAAGCAGACAACATGGGAAGTGATTCTCGGAGGCCTTGGACAGATACAGAACTACGACCTGGCACGATACGTCTAGAGTATGTGTTCGGTGGTTGACCAAGAGCAAGGTAGAAATACACAATTGGCAGGACAGAGCTTGGACCCGACAATCGTCCTCGACATCTGGAGTCGTGGTCCAATTGTCCACGAGAAGTGGTTGGTTGGTGCGCCTGCAGACGATACTCCGCGGACAAGGGTACTGAGGCCTTCAGCCGAGAGCTGTTGCTGTGTAACGCAGCCACACGAAAGCGTCGCTCCCACCGAAATTGGCCTCACTGCACTACGGCACTAGGCGGGCAGCGCCGACGACCCAGTGCATGATGGCAATAAAGAGTGGTGGTAAGGGAGCCGGTGGACGTTCCGGTCGTCAAATGAGAATGACCATATAAGTGTCTGCTTTCAGCGCAACTATGCTGTCCGTCGCCACGCTCTCATGCATTGCCAATCTTATCTGCCACTCGCAGTGTACTTTTGCACTCTAGGTCTGGCGGTTGATACCACCACGATCGAATCCACACCGTCCGTTCACGCCAGCAGCAGCAGCAGCAGCAGTGGCGTCTCGTACACCTACACCTGCCACATCGACAACACCATTGAAGCACTGATTCACCGAAATGTCCTGTGGGCACTACCGACCGCCACCACCGGAGTAGTCTCCAGCCAGTCGGGAAGCCTGATCCTGGCGACCCCCGTTTCGTCGACAGGTGTGCTCTGACCGACCGAATGGTGTCCGTTCGCCGTCACGACGACAGGCACTTTGGTGGTGGGGACGAACTCGTACCCCATGAACCCGATCTCTACCGCCGTGTCCTCGAGCTATTTGTTCACCGGCACATCCCTAGTATCGTTGGCGGAGACGTCCTCGACATTGTCTTGATGTCGCCTCCGATCATCTTTCACCGGCTTGCAAGCCTAGAAGCTGCCATGGAAACAAGGTTGGTCCGATGACTGAGTGCAAGATACGGCTGGCAACTCCCAGTTGAGGTACAGCAGCCTCGAGGCAGCCCCAGCGCTGCTCACGGGATACGAAAGCCTCCCCAGGTGAATGGGACAGGATGCAGGTTTCAATGGCGGCTGGGTCAAAGCTCCGGCTGGAGGCTCGGGGCAAAGTGCTGCAGGAGAAGACGAAGAGTACCTACGGCAGCATTGGTATGAATGGTCGGGAACCGGCAATCTCGTTGAGTCTCGATACCGTCCTGCGACGGATTCGTGATGTCCATTGCGGGCCAGAAGTCGCCTGGCGTGGTCCAGCGCTGCAGTCTACCACAAACAACCGGTGCTTTGGCCTCGAGCAACGGGGCGTCCAATCTGGATCGATGCGATATGCATCAACCAACGCAATGAAAAGGGGAAGTCTCAGCGAATTCGAGCTGTGAATGATGTTTACAGCTCTGCTCAGTGTGTCATTCCGTGGCTGGGATCCGCAGCTGAAGATACTGCGCTGCATTTCGTTTCATGTATGCACTTTCCGAGGTTTGACATTACACAGGGCAGTGTGGACAGCCGAAGCTGAGTTATCTACTGCAATCAGGCAATCACGCCGTTGCCTGGCTAGCTCTAGGGAGGTTCTTTGGTCGGGCGTGGTGGCCTCGAATCACTTTCACCCGCAATACAAAGATCTGGAAGTGTCACCGCAACGCGTCCTACGGCGGCCACCATGCCAATCCGCCGAAGCTGCTCTGCAGCAGTAAAAGCAAGGCCGGACCAACAATCATGCTCGATGTTCGTCTACATTCCCGTACCTCCAGGCCCGATAGCCGTGCCGATCGCGCGGGCTGTCTGGGACATTGCAATGTCGATCAATATTACCTTTCGAGTCCTTAGGATGCTGTGGCTGCTGGCACGGTCTTCAGGGACGGGAAGAATGAAAAGACGACCGACAGACAGGTTGTTGTGCGGCAGGTTAGGTGGTTCTGAACTTGGCAAGGGACGCAGCGCCCAAGAGTCCAAGGTTTCATTGTCTAGAGGAGAGACTCTGTGGACATCCCGGGCAACAAGCCGTTTTAGGCATTGCTCTCTCGGAGAGCGGACTTCAAACGGGCCGCCAGTTACGGAGGGCTCTGGGCCAGCTGGATGAGCGGTTGAGGTATGTGTCTTTTGCGAAACGGCCAGAGCCACGCCAAACGGGTTGATACATATATGCCAGACCGCGAAAGATCTGTGCTTGCTCAATTGCACGCATTTCGGTGCCAGGCGCTCGAACTGTCCTTCCCTCGTCGAAGCGGCTTCCGTACATATCCATCGCCAACACGTGGGGCAAGCGATCGCTGCTATTTGTTCTCAACAGTGGTGTTTTCGCTTGGTACTTCTGTTGCATGTTCTGAGTGCTGATGCCCAATTACTTCGCGGACGAGAGCTTGGATCGTAGCAGCCTTGACACGTCGGATCGTGCGTCGTAGTCACTCCAGATCGAGCCGAGGTTGAACCTTGCGTCGAGCAGTTGTGTACCAGTCTCACCAGGCTGAGAGATGCGGCAATCATTATAGCCTGATATAAGATGCATCAAGGCGCAGCCACAGCTGCTTAAACCATCTTGGCAGGATCGGTAGTTCTTTCATCGGTCTTGGACATGCGTCGGCTCGGGCTTCGCGGTGATTCAGAATCGGGTGACTGTGGTTTGTGGTGTTTTCTTTCCCTGGCATATCTCGTGCTTTCCACGTCATGGGCGAGGTAGGTACCGTTTGGGTGTGATCCGCCAATAGCAGACACCCAGTGGTTCATCAGGTGCGCAGTAAAGGCGACAAAAACAGCTCCACCAACAATATTACCAAGTATTGCTGCAGACTGGTTGTACCACAGGTGACCTATGGTAGAATTCGCTCCATGCATGAGGCCCAAGGAACAGAAGAACACTAGTAAATTTAGCCAAAAGTCTGGGTACAAGCAGAGCAGACTCACTATTCGCCACACAATGCTCGAAACCGCAGAGAACGAACATGACAACTGGAAACCACATAGCTAGAATTTTGCCGGCGGATCCTCGACATGCGAGACCTAGAACAACTGCCATGCACACCATGGTATTTGCTGGTATGGCTCTGAGGAAGAGCTGGCCCCAGTCTGACCAATAGTCAGTCTTCCATGCTCGTAACTGAACTTGTGCACCCACGAGTGGGGACTTACTGAGCTCTTCAAGCTTGTGATGTACTACTTCCTCAAGGTAGGATCGGTATTGTTCGGAGTCAAAGAGCTTTGTCAGATACCCTAAGAAGTAGGCCACTAAAAGGGTGCCAGCCCAATTTCCGATGTAAACAATTGTCCAGTTCAGGAAGAGATCTTTCAATGTCACGAAGCCGTTGAACCAACCTGTCCGGGGGCCGTCAGTAATCAAGGATAAGCTATCACTGCCGCCGTAGACTTACCCATTGCCAGGACCATTGTGTTTCCTGTGAACAAATCACCACCGAACATGACAATGAAATGAAGTGCTGGATGGACATATTAGTAGCTCACTTTAGTTTTTACTGGGCTCCTCGCTCACCAAAGGCAAAGAAAGAGCCCATCAAGAGTCTTGGCAACAGAATCCATTCAGTCCGAATGCTTTCTGGCACACCGCCAGCTGCGCTCACAGCTGCGAGGCCACCGAGTCCGACCCAGATCCCAGCCAGCATACCAAGGAAGAGTACCTTATCTGGTGGGTTGCTGATTTTCTTCGTGGCGTTAAAGAGAATCGCATCCTCAAGCAGTAATCCTGAGAGCATCTCGGATGGTGCAGCTCGAGGTTCAGCGTGGCCCAAGTGCTCGGCAGAGCTCCAGTGCAAGTGGTGAGCACGCTTCACTGGCCATTTTAGCTTCCTGGCAGAATGCAGATATTTGCCCACCATGGCAGCAGAGTCGTGAAACAGATCAGATGCTGTTGTAGAGTGTCCGAAATTATGAGTCGAAGGCAACGCTCTTTACTTGACAAAGAGAATGTGTCAAATACGCAACGTACATTTTTGCGTAAATGATCAGCGAGGAATGCCGTGTTGAGCTCATCGTCGATGATATACATCCCGTTGCAATGTCTCGCGCAAGCGAGGGTCCATCATTTTGTGTCATATCTCGGAGGTACGGGAGCACGAGCGAGGCCCACCGAGCCTGTTGTGCTGCATGGACACCGTTGAGGACGTGGACTGGTGGTCTGACACATTCGTTATCATGGCTCAAGCGCAATCAGCCAACAGTGAAGACCTCTTAGTTGGCCAAGTCCTGGTGAGCAACAGTAGCGAAGTAGACGGATTAAGAATAACCGGGCCACTTTACTCGTTTGGGAATGCCAAGGCGCAAAGCCGGGTATTCTTGTTAGTAGCCAAATCTCTTCACACATAGTTGAGGCTCGTGCGTGACAAACACATGTTAAGTGGACCGTTGGTGTGCTAAGCCTCATATTAATTATGGTGGCTCTACTTAGAGCGTGGTCAGCCTCTATTATTGAGGCTGAAGTGGCGTGATGGCTGCGATGACCATCTTTTCGACTCAAGCTTCGTGTCACCTGCAGATGATGCCAGAATGAGATCAGAATGTGACCAAACGGCGTGCTCCGACTGGGACCGTTGCCAATGAAGGTTCACAGGCACCAACGTGCCGGGAGTACATAACAGTTTGACGAAAACAGCTCAGCACTGACAGAGGTACTACAAGCCGGCATCGACTTCTGATCACAAACCATCCTTGCATTTCGCACATAGACCATTGGCGATCAGTCAGACATGGCGACACCATCACAACCACAATCACGGATAGCAATATTGGGTGCTGGCTCAGTAGGCGCCGCTATTGCCTTCTCTTTACTTCTGAACCCGGTCGTTAACGAAGTCCTACTCGTCGACCCTCAAGAAAATGTTCGGGATGCACAGGTGAAAGACCTGAGTGATGCCAGGTGAGTCTCTAATTTTCTAGGTTGTTTCCTTTTTTCGAGTGCTACACGAAATCCAAGAGGTCAAATGGAATGAGGCGGAGGACCTCCCGGCCTGCTCGACAAGAAATGTGAGTAACAAGAATGCGAACACAATACAGTGGATATTATTGCAGATTTGCTCCTGAGCAATGGGCCACTAACGCGATTTCAGTTTTTCTGGTGTTCGGGTTCGTGCCGGCACACACAAGGAAGCAGGTCAATCCTCGGTGGTCGTTATCGCAGCTGGCGCGAAACAACGATCTGGGGAATCTCGAACCGATCTCCTCTCACGCAACCTCAAGATTCTTCGCAGCGCCATCAACGATATGAAGCCCTTCCGCGAGGATGCAGTTCTACTACTAGTCGCGAACCCGGTTGACGTCCTCACCTACTTTGCACAACAAATGAGTGGTTTACCTAAAAGTCAAGTCATTGGCAGCGGCACCTTCCTCGATTCGACTCGATTGAGAGGTATTCTCGCACGACACGTCAGTGTTGATGCAAGCAGCATCCACGCGTTTGTCCTTGGCGAGCATGGTGACAGTCAACTTGTTGCATGGTCCACGATCAGTGTGGGAGGTGTGCCGCTGTTCGATGCATTCCCTTCGAAAGACACCCACATTGACCGTTCATCCGTGGCAGCAGAGACTAGAGACAAGGCAGCTAGTATTATTCAGGCTAAAGGTGCCACTGCCTTCGGTATCGGTGCTGTCGCGGCAAGTCTTTGCAAGAGTATATTGTATGATGAGAACAAGGTTCGACCTGTCAGTCACTGGAACGAAGAACTTGGTTGTTGTTTGAGCTTACCTGCTGTTTTGGGCAGAAAAGGGTTGGTCAGAAACTTGAAGATCACACTGGCCGACGATGAAAGAGCCTTGCTGGATCAGAGTGCTGAAAAACTAAGAGGATTGATAGCTACAGCGGCAGAAGCTGATCAGGGTAACAAAGCTTGAGACAGGACCAAGCGTGCAGAAAACATCCGTGTAGGCTGGGGATGGAGCGGACTTGTTGAAGTTTTCTGAACCAAGTACAAGGGGCACAGTCAGACGGACCGGATATATGAATGACAGCCTCGAACTCAACGGTCATGGCAGGACAATTATTGGGTAGCATCAGCAATGGTACGTTCTCATAAGAGTAATTGTGCACAACAAGTGTTTATGTGCTGCCGGACAAGTCGCGCTTCGTCCATGCGCGCAACCGAAGCGGGTCTCGACAGCCACGTGTTTGCAGTGTGTCTGGGCACCACCACGCCTTTTGAGTTCTGAGGAAACGGCAGAGATCGATGTTCGTGGGAAGGCGCTGGCTGGATCACCCTTTCAACGCCCTGCAATGGTTGAGTGCTCAAAGAATGCCGGGGAACCTCGGATGGCCGATTGGCAAGCCTTCCGCGGTGAGCTGTCCACGCCACTCGATGCCCACGATCGGAAGCGGGGCCGCTGCCAGGCGGACGATGGCGAGGACCGTGTCTAGCGACCATGACACGGCGTGAGCAGCACCACTACCGGACTGCTTCTGCTACGTGTGCGCGATCGACCCACTGCTTGACCGACGAACGAACAGAGTGGCGGAGAGATGAGCAATCATGTCTACAAGATGGACAGGATGAACTGCAAGGAGCTAGGATGCGCGGGTCACACAGCATGGTTGGTCTGGCGGCTGCCCACAGGATGTCTCGATGAAATGTGATGCTTGGTGCATTATTTCACCGCATGCGGGCAAGCAAGGGGTCCTGTATCTCCCTTGTGTGCCTCGATACTCTAGAGGTAGCTAACTGAATGCTGTGTCAGCCACTGTTCTCCACTCGCATCTTGACAAAAATGGATATTCTCTGCAATGATCTGGTGCAAAGTGAATGAGTCTTCGGCTGTTCCCCCGATCCGACTCGTCCGGGCCACCAGCAAATGCCTTTCACCTCCAGAGTGGTCAACCGATTGCAACATGGCAAAAGTACGGGGTCGCCCAGAGAAATGGTCAGGTTGAACAAGGGATCAGACAGACGCTCGTAGCCCCTATCCTACAGACTCCTATATTCAGTGAGCTCCCTAGTTGCTTATGTTTGTAATTTGTAGCAGGCTATCTACGACTGGTCTTGCCTAAACTATACAGTATGCGCTGTTCTACGTTCCGTCCCATCCTACTAAGCGGTTCACACACGTGCTGACGTAATTAGGGTCTCCGCTTGTAGTGCCATCCGCGTTCAAATCTGTAGAGAGGTCAGTTCCAATCACAAAATTTTGCCCTGAATTGTAGAGTCGGAGTCCTTCATAAAACGCGACTGGAGAGCCCGAGAACTGTCGCTTCGTGAACATGCCAACCAGTGTGATACCGGATGTGCCTTGTACACCGTCGAATATCATTTGATCGATCTGCTCACGAGGACAAGGGATAATCTGACCGGTCTCCGGGTAGCAGTCGCCTCTGCCATCATGCGATTGCATCAGCCCCGGATTGCGTACTCTACCAATCGTCGATACAGCTCTCACACATCCTTGAGACTCAGAAAGGACAACGGCTAGTATTAGACGCGGGTCGACTGCCGAGCTATTCGCATAGAGCTCGATTGCCTCGCGTACCATGTGGGTCTCTTCATTCGAATTTGGTTCAGGTATGGGCAAGGATCCGGAGCGCCGACACTCTTTGCCCATGGCTGCTTCATTGGTCGCCCACATCTCCGGCCACGTCACCCAATTGCTCATGGCTGGCCATGTCGGCGGAGACCCGTTGCCAGTGAGGGTGGACGAAGGAACATGTGACACACTGCTAGCTGTTGCGGAGTCGATTGCTTCGGTGCATGCAATGCTTCCAGTTAGTCGATTGCTGTCCGACGGTACAATGACCGACACTACTGGGGTCCCCGCGCTTGAAGATCCATCCGTCAAATCTGGGTTGTGAGTGGTCGCTGTCACATAAGTCGTACTCAGATTGGCCACCGCAGTTTGCGATGATAGAGTAAGCGTGGTGGGAAGTGTAACACTAGAAGTGGTGACAGAAGAAGATGCTAATAACACAGTTGAGGAGGCCGAGCTTGACTTGATAGCGGTGGAGCCCGTAGAGCTACACCCAAGAGGGTCATTAGGCTCTAGTGACGCGATGAAAGTTGAAGAGGCCCAGAGCTGTCCTGTTGATGTCACACGGAAAGGGCAATAGAGACCTGAGAAGGTCTCATTTCTGGTTATTGTCGCCACAAGACTTGTGTCGACCAAACAGGTATAGGTCAGACTTATAGGCTCAACGGCCATACACGAAAGTAAGTAGAAGGACAGTAAGCTAAGGGTAGGTAGAGGCTGCATGTTGGATGAACAGCACAAGAACGGTTGGGACTTCGTGCTACTTTATGTATAAAAGAACTGTGAGAGAACATTGTGTCCCACGCTAAATGGTGGCGAGGGACCTACATCGGGCTTCGAGCCCACCGGATTATGTAGAGTTCTAGTGCGTTGGGGGTCATTGTCGTGGCGTCTTCGTTCACTCGGTAGAAATTGGATGACACGGTGGGTAAAAACGCAGTGATGTGGATTAGCAGTCTTTGCCTAAACCTGGAGAAAACTTCTACCCATTCCCTCGGCAGTATATAAGGGGAAATATAGCATGAATAGCCATCACACCGGAAGGCATATAGGTAATGGGCCACCGGAAGCACTTTGGCACAATCGGCTATGTTATGGAGGTCATTCCAAACATTCTCGTCAGTGGCCGGATCGGACAAACTTGAAGCCGAACTAAATGTGAATAATGTGAATACGAATATGGATATCGCCCATATTCGCATCTTCATCTTTGTATTCATGTATTCATTTCGGAACCCTACTTGTGATACGCCCACCAAAAGTCGTTGACCGTCAAAAGCCCGATCACTGAGTCTCCACATAAAAGCATCCGGAGCATGAAAACCGCTGTGAAGGCATAGAATTTTGGCAAGCTGCTGCGTCATTGCATGAATTCTACGTTTCAAGTTCATTGACCCAGCTATCAACCATTATCGTCACCTCTTCTATCTCTCCAATACCTTTCACCGTTCGTTAAGGACACTAGATGTTCCATAGACAAACCATACGAGCCACCTGAAACCAGAACAACAATACCATCATGTCTTCGTCAGCACTCAATTACCCACTGCTCTCTATCCCAGCCTACTACGTCTTCTCTCTCATCCCCCATGTCTACGCCGGCAGTCTCCTCTCCGCAAACGGCTATAAACCCAACAACGCAAATCCAAAAGCCTCACTCTCTCCCTCTGCCGTGCAAGGCAAAGTTCCCGACGCCATATTCCAGAAATACCAGCGCGCAGAAAACGCCCAGTCGAACAACATGGAGCAGCTGCCTCTCTATGTGGCCGCCATTCTAGCATCGATCATCGCCAAGCGCTCTACTGTCAGAGGACAGGGGAACACCGCCATGGGTCAGGACACCACGGGTCTGACGACGTTCGTCGCAAGCTGGTTCGCGGTCAGGACGGTGTACAATGTTGCCTATGTCCAGATTTCCGACCACACGACGAGTTTCTTCAGAAGCACAATGTGGGCTGTCGGCAGTGGCTTGGCAGGGTATCAGATCCATAAGGCGGCACAGATCCTTGGGCAGTAGAGAGAAGAGAGGCGGTGCTGGTGCAGTGATGGAATTGACGACGGACTGGAACGCAGTGACAGTACGACGTATCAGACTTTTGATTCCACCGTTCCGTCTACTCTACTGAGAGACTCCCTGCACAAACGACTGCTCCGATATGATCAGATAAGAGTTGCGGGAAGTGACTATCCCGAAAATCGAATGCGGTAGAGCACAGCTTTTCGTAGTCGTTGTGACATGCTAGCAATTCGTTGAGGTACTGGATCAAGGATTGACCTATCAGAAGTATGTCAGTCACGACTCGTCTGGTGTTCTGCATGCCTGACCTTCTGGCACACCCTGCTGTAGGTGGCGAGCGCTCTGTGCCAGCGATTCTAGCTTTGCTACGTAGAACTCCACCCGCCGATAGCTAAATGCCACACACTTCTTGAAAAGGCGGCTGTGCGTCTTGTTTTTGCTGGACGCTGGACTAGAAACGAAAGCTTTAAGCTCTCCAGGAATCCACTGAAGGTGTCTCCCGATCTTTTGTGGAATGACTTGACCGTTACTAGCAAACCAAAACAAGTGACCAGATCCCACTGTTTGCGCAGCGATGGATATGACGATTTTGCCTCCGGTGTTGTAGTCGCATAGCCAGGAGAGTTGGTCCAGTAGACACCGCCACTTGTCTTTCGGCTCTGATATATCATTCTTCACTTTGGGTTGGTGTGTTTGAGACGATATGGAGTTGCCGAGCATGCTCAGCAGAACTATGGTTTCTCCAAGTGTCTGCTCCATATCAGCGGACATGTTGCGATGTTGGGACATCTGGCTAATGCGCGGAGAATCAAAGGATCGATACTTGTGGTCGAGTTGGGTAACAGAATGCTGAAGAGCAGTGGTGGGAAGAGTTCGTTCATTGTAGTAAAGGAGGTTTAATAGGACATCCTGAGAATGATCATACATCCCATGACCTATCAGTCACGCAGACAGACGCTCCTTACGCGGACTTAGTCTGAGTCGTGAAAGCCTAACTATAGCCACCATGTAATGCCATATCCTAGTTCATGTCTCGATCTCCAGGTAAGAGCAGGCTTCGCTGGCCGCGTGATGACGAGCTTGCTTCTTGTTTCGTGCTCTCTGTGGTACGATATTTCTTGGTCAATGAACATATGGATAGGATCGGACGACCTTTGCGAGCTTGTATGTTGTTTTGCTATAGCGTTGTCACTTTCTGTCGTTCCCTTTCGACATGTCGATGCAGACGCTGCTGCCAAGAACCTACCTTCTATGTTGACCCTCGCCCGTGTGCTTGTGATAAGTGTCTTTATTTCGCAGACTGTAGCAGCTGCGCGATCCGCCCTTCGTCGTTGCCGGCGGAGCTGTCGTCGACCGCTTGGAGCAGCTCCCTGTTCTGCATGCGAGACGGGTCAGCCAGCACATCCATGACACTGACATCCGTCTTGCGTATGGACTGGAGAAGGCGTCTCCGCTGAATCGCCACCTCGCGGACCAATTGCTCGTATTCACTCCTCGTCAACTTCTGTTCGAATCTGCTATGGTTAGTCTCGCTCGTGGAGAAGGGAAAGCTGTCGGTACTCACACGCTATCAGTCACACTCAGCCGAGACTCCGATGTGTCCCAGTCCGGTG
>NMUC01000127.1:0-34511 GCA_002319055.1 Knufia petricola | reverse complement strand
ACGGTCAAGATATCGACACATATATCCGTCAGAAACTCATTGGCTCTAACGGCGAGAACAAGGATGAGCTGAGTGCTGAGATACGGCACAAGTCGGCCAGCATCTTTCTGTGGGTCGTCCTCGTCGTGGACATGCTCAACAAGATCCATGATGACGGCGGCCGGCTCCTAGACATGAGGACGCGCCTCGACACCATCCCAGGAGATTTGAATAAGCTGTTCAAAGAGATATTGACCAAAATTGTGCACGGGTTCGAGAAAGGCGTGAGTCCCGCGCCTCCACATCTTTGCCGGCATTGCATAACGTGCAGCCAATGAGTACTGAACGTATGCTTCGATCGCACACTCCAAAAAAATCAGACAGTATTCCTCTCTATTCCTCTCTACGTCATGTCCTTATCGATAGATGTTGTCCTCACCATGGTCGGCCTGGTAGTGAGCATCGCTCCGATCGTTGGAGTAGGGGTGCGCAGGATGTTGGGATACCGACGATCACGTCTTTCGTCGACTACCATTAGTGCAGACATGTGCCCGAATCAGCTACACCTGCAGCATGAGACGCTGCAGACAAGGTCAGCCGACAAGTGATTTGACAGGACATTACACAACGGAGGACATCGAAGCAGATGCTCGTTTCGGCGGAGATGGACCAACCACGTCAGTGCGGCGTGGTGGCAAAGGAAATTGATGATTATGAAGTCAGAGACCACATTGTTGGGCTTCACAGTGACGAGCTTCGAAGCAAGTCCTTGTCGGCGCTGCACTTGAATCGTAAGATGGGTTAACGACCACAGCGCTAAAACTAGCTTTAGTGTGTCTATTCTTGCATCGTCACGGACGCAGGGAGCGGAATTAAAAGGTGTAAATATATCATGTGTTGTATCAGTTGTATCGGTTGTCTCTGTACCGTACCAACTGGCTGCCGATCTAGTTGTACTAGTGCCCAGGTCCTCTTATGCAGCCGGGCCCTTTCGTTAGAAATATCTCATCAAACCATCCTAAATCGATCTGGAGTCAGATTAGCTCCCGGTCAGAACAACCTAAACGAATTCGCCCTGTGTACATCACGTGATGCTTTCGGAAGCTGTCAATTCCGCAGGCCTCAGCCGCGCTGCACATAGCAATAGCCAGAACGCCAGATCTACCGTATATATTCTGGCAGCATGCGACTAATTTTGGTATGGTATTAAAGCTGGTCCATGTGACAATCTAGTCGGATTGAGCTGGCCAGGACCAAGTGCTCGTTGTTCGTTTTGCTACTGCCGTCCTAACACTATTGCTGGCAAACACGATTAGGAAACCGTCCTTGATGGCTGCGACTTTGCGGACATGTACTTCCGTCCCGACCACAACGATCTATAATAGATTTACCTAGGTGTTCCACAGCCTGGAGTGTAAAGTACAGATTCCCGTCCTAATACCATTTCGTGGTCAAGGTGTCTTAATTCTGCGAGGACAGCTCAGCTATGATAGAGGTGCTTCCTGGGCGGTCTCGTCTCCGTACCGAAGCAGATAGTTCGCGTATCGGCGATGGGGACGGCGAACGAGCATTCAATCCTGAACCAGGTTCCAGCTCGGAGACCGGCTCAGGAATTCTGTCTTCGGTACTGCGTGGCGACTGTGTGTCTGTGACGAGTTCACGCTGTTCACTTGCTGGTGACCGGGGAATGTCCTTAGTATTGCCCTGCTTGTTCTTCCTATCACCCCAATACTCACGGATACGACGTTGGTACCAAAGGAGCAGTAAAAGCAGTAGCACTGCGACCAGGGCTGCGATAACTATACCAACAATAGTTCCTACTGAGGGTTCGTGAGGCTCTGTTGGGCATTCTGGGTCTCCGGGACATTGAGGCATTTGAATGCTTTCAAAATCACGCCTCAGCTGCTCGTTCGCGAACCCACGGATGGGACTTTTGTCATTGCCGACAAGGTTTTTGATGCTTAGAGGAGTGCGGTATGTTGAGTTTATCTGATAGAAAGTCCCCCACACACTGTCTTTCTCACCAATCGTTAAAACTTTGATGTAATCTGGGTCGCAGGTCACATTGCTTTCAACCCCAATGCCGGTAGGATAGCCGCCAACGATGATAAGCTGCCCGCCAACAGCATGGCACGAATGTGATCGTATGAGGTTGTTTTGGGGGTAGGCTGTGTTCACTTGGCTCCACGTAAAGCTGGGCATGCTGAGGACATAGATCTCCGCAACACCCTCAGCCTGTTCCGAAAGCGTTTGTCCGCCATGAATCCATAAGTCATAGGTGTGGTTCACTGCGTCGTAGAACAAAGCAGAGCAGAACCGCGTCCTGGGCTCGGGTTCTTGTTCCCAACCAATCGAGGTCGTTTGCTGCTTTAGCCATATGCCCTGATCGATATCGAACAAAGGAATATACTCGAGACTGACAGCTGTTCCGTTCTCGAAGTTACCAGAATCACCATCAGTGTCAACCCAGGGCACATCTGCCGTTCTTTTCACAGACATCAGCGAGATGAGGTAGCCACTTCCATTGCCGATCGCAGGTGCATCAAGTTTCCTTGCCAGTAGCCATCCGACGAATCAGGACCGTAAAGATCCTGCTTTGTGATGGAGCTTTTAACTTCGTCGAACATCAGCATCTGCTTCGTTGCTTGCAATGTCAGGTTGGGAGTTGTGGGGGAAGTTGTCGAGTCGAACTGACCACTAGTACCCCAGCAGAGTCAGCGTTGAGAGAAGCCAGATTGTTAGAACCGAAAGCAACTTACCCTGCCCAGAATTTCAAATTGCTATTTTGAATCGATGTTCCCGCCCCCGCAAATGTGCGGTTGGCGTCTAGGTGTCCAGAGACATCCTCTGTGACGTCTTGCCAGCCTGCGTCTCTCCGATTCACATCCATTCGCCAAAGTCGCCATTGGGGGATATCTTCCTTCGGCACAAAGTAAGAAGTATTCGTCCAATGCCCGCCACGATAGTAGTGCCCACCTTGTGTCCATATCTTATTGTGGTCTTTGGATACCCAGATGCCACCATGGTTGACGATTGACAACTTTTCGAATGTATTGTTCGGTTTCTTGTACTGCCAAAGTGGCTCGAGATCCGGACTAGTTGAGAAGTCATGAGATAGGTCGAAGGCGACGGTATATGAGTCTGAATATTCTGAATCAATACCGTTTCGTGCGTACCCAGCGTCTACTACAGATGTTCACTCGGAAGGGAGTGCTTACTGACGTCCGGAACCTTCACAATAACTCCATTCAGCTGTGTCAGGAATGTACCAATCCCTCCATCGATGAGGAGTAGGTGATGGTTTTCATTCTGGAGGATGACGCCTAATCAACTGTTAGAAACGAGATATACGTGAATGGTTCCCACAGACTATCGTGCGTGAGAATGCGGCATCTGGACGCTGCAGAGAAATCATAGATCTGCTGGACGTAGGGTATCTGGTCAGCTGTGACCACTGTCGGCTCTTCTGCATGCGCAACTCTGGCGCAAAGCCAGAGGGTCAGGACAATAAAGGCACCAAGGTACTCCATGCTGCAATCAAAGATGGTATGAAATCCGCCCGAAAGGGGGGATGTAGCATTGTTATTTGAATTGGTATAATCCTCGATTCGGTCGATGATCGCGTTGAACACATCCTGGCGCACGGTTCAGCCTTGAATATTCTCCTTTAGGCAGATGAGCTTGCATAGCTGGCAGCTCGCTGCTCACCGCTGCTCACCGCTGCTCACCGCCAGTCGGGCGTAGCCTATGGGGAAGGCAGAACACAGATGGGACAATCCAATTACCACCGCATTAGTGCAACAACCCCGGATTCGTGGGGTTTCAGCCACAGTTAGCTATTAAGCGAGTTATTGTTTGATGGGCTTTTGGTGGCATCAGGCAGATTCGCCACAACTCTCTAGCGCCGGATGATCACGTTCCAGCGAGTAGTGAGTGAGAAATTGAATAAGTACAAGGCGAGAATATACCTGTAGCATTTGAGATGAGAGACAGCAGAAGGAATCATCAACATGCTGCATCCGACAAATCGAGACGCCTCGCGAAGTGGGTCTTCGGAAACTTGTTCTTCCGGCACCGATGTGTATGGGTTCCAGTCGCGTTAGCCCTTCACATCAAATTGATGCAGCAGATGGCCTCGTTGACCTTGTAACAGCTTTTCTACAATATTTCTCCATCACAGAACCGCTCATGATATGGGACGGCAAACACGCGGCTATGACTTGGAGGAGCCAGCTGTTGAGTATCTCATGTCTAATTTACCTTTCGTGGTGCTTTCTAGGCTTGATGTATCTGGCCATCCCGGCCGATGTTCCCTAGCGGACCTGCTAGAATGGCAGTAGCGATCGTCTCATTGGGTTTCTTCAAGAACTTGGAGAAGGCTCTAACGAGCACAGAACCGCTGAGCGAAGACATCATCATGATCCCACTGTCCGTCTGCTGGTACCCCTATTGCAAGGTTGTCGTGGGAAACTAGTGAGAAAAAGGGGTAGTTGTCGACGTCGAAAGGTCTGTGCTGTATGCCTCAGTGGTAGAAGAGCATGGCTGGGTCAAGAAGTTTTCAATACCTGTTGAAGGAAACTCTACTAGTGTAGATACACCTAAAAATGTTAGGGCAGCTTGTGACTTGGCAATAAACAGCGCTAACCCTAAACATTTCGGACTCTCAACGAGAAGTACGAGATGGCATTCCCTTACTCGATAAAATGCTCTGAAATTCTCTTCGACGAAGATAAAGAACAATCTCTATGGCTCTATGAAATGAATGAATCACGATTTCCTATAAGGAAATCGTCGGCCGTACAGTTTCTCGGGTGCTTCTTCATTGCTCGCGGTTTGTCCCGAACTCGCCACCCGACATCTTGCTTGGCTGCTGACATGCATGCATCAGGGCGCACACACGAATTTCGAAACGCCTATCAGCTTGACTGGTAAATCGTATGAGCAGGCGAAACACAGCCCCTCCTTTTGCTTGGTATTGCTTTGCTCCGCTGGCTTCAGTTGCAGAACTGCTCGATTGGTAATTCTCAGCCCTGATCTTATCCGGCCACAGCGCCTCTCAATGCCTAACTCACTAGGTAATGGTTTTGCAGATAAGGAGCCATCAATTCATATTGGTCTCTGCCTCCTTTGACTTCTCTTCTATAGGTACTCGGCATTATTTGCAACAGTGACTATTTTGATAGCCAAGCACCTTTGAGCTGTTGACTGCTATACTTCTTGCAAGCCGATCAATCAGTCTAAGTCACGGCGCACTCGTTCAACTTGGAGCTGGGAATCGCTCCATTCTGCCGAGACCGACGGTAATGTGTCAATGCCAGAAGTCAAAGTCATTGTCATAGCCAGCTTCCGGTTCTGTGATGACCGGACTTGCGCATTTGCAATTGCACCACACCTCTTGATCCAATTTCATCACATCCAATTGGATGGAAACCAAGGAGTGGCCCTTTCATATACCTGGGGGGAGTTCAATAGGCAAGAAGTTCCCATAGGACATGACGTCACTGGCAATGTCAAAAATTTAGTCCTTGGACAGGAGTGGCACATAGGTGATTTACAGTTCAGTCTGGCTAACCTATCATATCAGTATGGAGGTTGCTGGATAGATCAACTCTGCATCAAGCAAGCAGCACTCGACATTCGAAAAGCTCTCGCAGAGATTCCATCTATTTACCGCACCCTAGACGTTGTTGCCCTCTTGCCTTCATCGGTCTGCTCCTGCTCGGAAAACAATGCCAGTCTGATCATTCAATCTTTCGACTCTAAATTTGAAAAGGAAGCTGGAAAAATGGCACGTGAAGTTGCTGGCCATCAAAGGAAAAGCTGTCTCAACTCTTCCGGGCTGAACTCCTACTTCAACCGAATTTGGACAAGGCAAGAATTGGTATATAGTCGTAGGATCTCGTTGGTGCGAACTTCTACAGAACTCTTACCATGCGTGAAGAGTATGCAGGATGTCAAATCACTGGGAACTTATGCCCAGCTGCTTTTTCAGCGCCACGTCAAGGCTGGACAAAGTACTCGAACAGCCTATGCAGCGGTTGAGTCTGCCAATGCCTTTTATTTTCGGTACGCAATGGATGCGATGGTGACCTATTCTGCGTATGAGCACGCCAATATCCGTACTGATGCCGCCTTCATGCTGTCAAAACTCTTACTTGGAGAGACCATTGAAAACCAACAGCCGACTACTGAGCGATTGACCCTTGACAGCCATGTGCGAAGTTTCTTGACTCAGCTTAGCCAACTTGGCAGGTCTGCACGAACAGCTACAACGGAATCGGATTATGTACTGTCTGTATGGGTCGATTGCCCTGGATATGTTATTCCGACAAACTTCCAATCGATGGACCTGCCACATTTGTTAGAAGATGCCATCCTTCAACTCGAAAATCATTTGGGTATATCTCCATTAGCTACAGCACCTGCCGGCTTGTTCGGTAGGGATGAAGCTGGCGGATTATGGAGGCCAACGACATACTTGCAACATTCCTCGATCCAAGATGCACGAGATATATACAATGTCTTGTCCAAGTCTCAGCGTGTTCCCGTCTCAAATGCATCAATCCCTTTGATCTGCTTTCTCGAAAACACCATGCCGATTTCATCGAGAGCCGATGACTACATCAGATTGTTTGAAAGTTGGTCAACAGCAAAAGTCTTTGATGCTATGAAGACTGTGTGCAACGAATGGTCGCATGATGTGCTGGCTCGTGTGAGAGACGCACTCGACATGTCCTCCACCAGTTCCCACGAAGACTACTTCGTTGACTTATTTGCCGGTTTGGTCGCAAAAAAGGCCATGAACGCAACGCAATCAATCGCACCGCAGGAAGTGACGTGGAATTTTCGCGACACCGATCACCACCACGCCATGTATGGGCTCATTGCTATGGCCCTGGGCATCAATAGAGCTGCGTGTGAATTTCAAGGTCTCCGGCTCATGGTTTCCCTAGAGTATCCACCTTGCATTGGGTTTATGAAGCCCGAGCTCAGCCTGCAAATGCCAACACCTACTTACAATGAGAGAGTTCACTACCGGCAGAACCACACATATCGAACAGTCTGTACTGCCACATACAGCCATTATGTTGGGTGCATGTTGCTTGAAGCGGCTATCGAAGAACAAGGTCCGCCTGTTGTTCTCAAAGTCTCTGGGATATGGGTCCCGATGAAGCACACGCCGCTTGATGAAGTGTGGGCGATAGCAAAAGTTTCAAACATGAATGGGTGCCTGGGAGGGCGTCTGAGCCCTCCTTCCACAGATTTCGACCCCATCAAGTATTTCATATATAACGCACTGGAGTTCGGGACCGACAATGCAGCCTTTGAGAAGCCGCAGCAGAATGCAAGCAATATAAAGCAAGAAACACTGGACAACCCAAACCTTTCCGTAAAGTGTAAAGTTACGCCCAAATCTCATCGGCCAGGTTATTGTCGACTCATCGTTCGACTTACCGTTGTTGTATCTATCTTATTAACCTTGGCCTTTGCCATTTGGACTGCTCAGTCCGGCTGGTTTCTTACAGCCTCGACTAGTCGTGTACATCAACATGCGCGGGAGACTTGTTCTGTCGGAAAGAATTATTGGAAGGTCGAATACAAAGCTAAGTCGACGGCACTAACTTCCCAAGAGTAATGCTTTACAGAGCTGCTCTACTGCTTCGCTATTAATGTCACGAACTACTAAGGACGTCTCGACGGAGCACAATCGCCGAATATGCTGTGAGCGCATAAAGGCATTCCTTGTGCTTGACGGTTAACATCTACATCGAGTCCGGCATTGGTGTTCAGGTTTGGTAGAACTGGACAAGTTGATAGATATCTCGACCATTGCGTGTATCAGGAGTGTCGTCAAACAGGTTGATTGCCTGGAGTCCTTGAGATGGAGGCGGCTTGTACAATGGTGTACGCCATCGTGGACAGTAATCTTGTTGCTCAATAGATTGCTCCATTGAGGCTCGACGAATCCGGCGTGAGCGAACTGCTGGTGCCTTAGTGTGGCTATGCCGTTTTGCTCTCATTTCCACACTTCGTTCATGCCCAACGCCCCTTGTCCAAGCAACGTGGCCGAAAAGACCTACTTTCACAACTCAACCTATTAAAGGCAATATCAATGCAACCATTTACAATCATCGCCCAAGAGAAACAAGGGTGTTATTTTACGTACAGATGGAAAGAGTATCTAGCTATCACAACAACTCGAGCCTTGCAATAGCGCAACTCCCATATAGTTGAGTGAAAGACGGTGTCGTAGGTTGGACAGTAGTGCGTGCGTATCCCTATTGGCGTATGAATGGACAAGAGATTATTGTATAGCGGAAGCACCAGCTGTAACAGAAACAACTGCTGAAAACAACATAGTTGCGTAAATTCGAATGCAATTTGACAATAATACAAAAGTTACCAATCAGGCATCTCGCGAGTATGAATCACAGGTCTATCCTTAGCTAAAAGCTTTACGGATCAAGATTTATTACTTTACAGCTGTGGCATTTAGCGTCTCATCGTAGATTGTTGTCCCTTTGCATACCTCTAGAAATTCAGACATGGTTCACTTACTGTGCAAAATGCTGCTGCGCCATTTCTATCTAGGCTGAGAGAACTCTCAAATAAACAATAGGCTAGTACTATAGGGGGTGGATAGTTAGACCGCAATTCTTCACCAAAGGAAGAGCTCAGTAGTATATATAACTCGCTCCACTACTTTGGCCAGAGGGTGTTCTGGCGGCAGCGTGCACAGTCTGGTCAAGGTGGACGCAAACAGCTACCCGAGATTAGGAGGGAACCACGAGACCATGTCAGCAGTGGTTTGATTCGGCTCAAAGCTAGTGACCGCAATTACACAAGTCAAACTGGCGTCCTTAATGTTACTGCCTTCGCCACTGTCGTCCGTTCTACCTCTTAAGCAACCATATCCACGTGATTTGCCATTTTCTGCCTGGAATAAGTCACGTGATGTTCAAGCTGCCCTCGAATTCGTATGAGTTAGGTCTATCGATGCTGCTGTCACCAGCCTCCAATTATTAGTTGGCAAGCCTTGTGTAATCATGTTGGGCGGCGTTGACCACCACCTGTCTCACATCCATCCACAGAAGCATGAACCCAAAGGTCGCCAATGGTGCTATGGCCAGTAACACTGCGATCGACAGTCATCGCAACGAGCATCTTCCACAAGCCAGCAATGTCCTCGACGACTCGGGATATGATACGTGAGACCACCGCAAAAAAGCGGGGTTGCATCTCATCCACGGGACATATGGTTCCATGCTTCCTCGCTTAGGTGAGGATGTGTTCTGTGCTTCAGATCCCTCGTAAAGCAGTGTACGTATATGTTCACCACACGCTTTCCACATCCTACCGTGCAGACGATCCCTCACAGACGCGAGGTATCCGGCCACTCTTGCTTCCCCATCTGTTTTCGGAAACCAGCTCGAACCTCGGTGACTTTGCCACTGAGAAGCAGTTTTTCTTCCTCATCGAGTCGAGGCACGACCTCATTTTAGGCGACAGCCTATTCTTCCAGAACTGGTGTTCATATGATGGCAAAGCATAACCCGTCCGGTGTCGCACTAGACTGTGGTTCTTGCACCAACAATGACACTAGCCATATACGCGTAGTCGTGTCCGGTGCAGCAATCTGGTAGCGCCAGGCTGAACATGCAGTCAGCTGCAGGTGGTGGCCAATCGTACTCAATCATGTGTTGCAAAGCGAGCATTGATGAATCAGCCGAAAGCCTCTTAGTTCCACGGGCCACACCTTGTCGCACTCAATACATTCTATGGAATCCAGCAAACGTTGGTCATGGCTCACCTTGCTCTGAAGGCATCTCACACTGATGCCAATCTGCTGGTTGGCAAGAACGATGTCCAGGCTTGATACCAACAGAGTGGTTAGGGGTACAATGCTTTGTCTGCTACATGATGAATAAAAGCATGTGGGTCGGCCTTCAGTCGCGTATAGTAGGCCTATGTGCAATCTGTCTGGTTGCACCGCATGATCCTCGTGTGTACATGTACACCCTTTTAGGGCTTAAGATAAGCGAAGGTGAGCCTTGGCAAGCAGTCTTCCCCGCTAAACTCGGTCGAGCGGCTCAGTGGTCGACAGTTCGCACCCTGAGCTCTGTCAGTACAATACTGCGATGATGTTCAATCTCTGTTATTCCTCATGGAATCAGCTATGCTTGTTGATGTATAAGATGGCTTTCGTTGAGACAGAAGTCTCGAAATATCTGACCCACGATGAAGCTTGCGCAATTGACCTGCAGTTCCAGAAAGCGATAACACAGCCGACCAGGCAGGTGATGTGGACCGGTGTCCCGAGGGACTGGGTGCAGCATTGGGCAGACCGCCACCATATGTGGACACTGACCAGTGCCATGGGTCCCCTCATGGACTCCAGCAATCCACTCTGCCTCAAGAAGCATAAGACAGGAGACGAATGGAGTCGGTACGTGAAAGGTACGTCAGCGGTGTTCGCATCCTATGCTGGAAAATGCGAAACCGTGACTGTCCTGGCGCGCCCACCTCCTACCCGGACCGCACCTATGGGCCATTCCACCTACCAAGAGATAGAGGAGCCTATCTTGAAGTATCGTCGTAGCGATGACCGTTTCTGCCGTATCGACATGATTCATTTCACCGTCATTGGGGCAGAAAATGCACGATATCAGGTATGGCCCACGGATGAGGTCGACTCTTGGTTGCAGTCCCACGCACGACCTTTTACACTACATAAAACTCTTGCCAAACGTGAGTGTGTCACCGACAAGTACCGATCGGTCACTGATTCCAGTTTCTCTTGCCTGGCGGAATCCACGTGCTGTGATCGAGGTATGCATTCGCCAGATTGGAGTGTCTTTGTCGAAATGTGTGAGTAGCCTGGCAGGCCTTGTGAAGAATCCTCTCGAATAACCTTACGCAGGAAAATGAGACCAGCTGTACAATCGGCACGACGGCAAGGATTGTAAGAATTGCTGTGGAAACGGAAGAAAGTGAGACAGCCAAGGCAGCAACGAAGGAGGCGAGAAAGCAGACGAAAGCCGCAGACAAGAGGAGGGAGCAGGATCTCAAAGCAGCAGGGGAAAAGGAACGACTGCAGAAAAAAGCAGCCAAGAAGAAAGCAAAGGCAGTAAAGAAGCAGCTCAAAAAAGAGCAAAAGAAAAAAGTCAAAGCTGAAAAGGCCAAAGACGACACGAAAGCCAAGGTCGAGAAAGCCAGTCCAAAGAAAGAAGGCAAAGACAAAGACACAGGCCACAAAAAGTGACAAGTGCCAACTCCAAGATGCTGGCGTAGCTGGCGGGTGACGCATCCGGTAGTAGCAGACTTTAAGTTAGTGGCTGGACCCTCTGTGTTGTGACGATACGCTTGCCGTAGCTCTGATGGAGCGAGGGTCAAGGTGTCAAACCGATTAGCAATGAAAACGGAGGACACGCATGTCTTGCTTGTCTTGGTGATACTAATGTAAAGACGCGTGAAGTTGCTGGACATAGAGTCGCTGGAATTGCTGAGTAGCAGAGACTGACACGCGGCAAGTGTTCTCATCCCACATTTCTACCTATAGCAGTCAGAAACAAATCAGAAGGTCCACACAGAAACTGAAACGAGTTAAGAAGGACTTGTCGAACAGCTTCTTCATCTTCTCTCGGTAGTGGTGCGCCTTTCTTGCCTAGCATTCCCAGACACCACGGCCTAAATTATTTCCCCCCAGTCCATCATCTACACGCGTCCCAGTACAGCCGTCACTGCACTACTATCGCCGATTTTCCACTGCCTCTTATCAAGCACATGAAGTATATCGGTCCTCCTCATCGCCATGAAAGGCTGCAAATCCCTCGCTTGACAGGTTGCTCGATTTGGTTTGGCGGAGGCAGGAATGATAGAGCTCGCTGCTGCTTACTAAAGCGCTGTCACAGTGATGGTATGCATACTACCTAGGTCCCTGGCCTAGCATTGGAGGATCTCGCCTCCAACGAAAACCAGCAGAATAACGGCGAGGCTTCTGTAGCACATCCTCCCCGGGTTGTACGCGATGCTTCCACTACTTCGAAACCGGATATGGATACATGTGCGCGTATTGCAAAATCCACAACATCGGATCACGGAAAGCAGCCTCAACATAAGGTCAGTAACACGAGAAGATACTCTTACAAAAATGGCGACATCAGATACTACCACAGGGGATTCTGGATCGATGCCAGGGAGCCAGAGGATGATTCGGGTTCGGTTTCTACCGATGATATACTCAATACCCTTAACATCCCGTGGTGGGGCTTCTATGCTCTGAAGCTTGCTGTGTGGATGAGTCCTAAGCGGTGAAAGTCGACCGCACGAACATCTCAGTAGAATGACTACAATAAATCGTTGATCTATGCATGCTGGGTTTACAGCAGGTGACATGTGCAGTTGTAACATTTTCATCGGTGGCCGCTCAGTGAGAACTGCGAGCGCAAGCAACAAGGTCGACGAAGCGACCGACCAAAGCGACCAACCCAAAGCTGAGAAACAGGTCAGTGTGGGGGAACTATCCAGCGCCACGCGGTCAAGGGAATTGAAGCAGCATCCCCGCGCTTACGTATCAACTAACGCGCGTGACACCGATTTCGGTTAAACCACCAAAACCGAGTCGCGTCCCGACGCGACAAAGCTCTTGCCACCTACTTAGCAACGTTCATAACCTCACAACCATTAATAATGAATAGATTCCAACGTAACCAGCGTCTTCAGCAGGCTGTTATTGCCTATAGTAATGATCCTGCCGCGACCCAAGAGGAAGTTGCACGAGATTTCGGTGTCGCTGCTTCGACTCTAGGAGATCGCTACCGCCAGAAGCACGGTAAGCTTAACCACCGTGCTAGCAACAGCAAACTCTCAGCAGCACAAGAAAAGGTACTAGCACAGCATATTCTACGTCTTCAGCAACAGTACAGGGCAGTTAACTATCCAGAATTGCGTGCATATGCAAATGGGCTAGCACGCGAAAACTGTACCTCGGAAGCTGACTTTCGGCCAATTGGGGTACATCGGATTGAACGCTTCATCAAGCGACACCAATACCTTCGTACGAAGCGAGAGCAAGCTCTAGAGATAGAGCGAGTCGCAGCCAATCATCCGCTACTACTAAAGAGCTGGTTTAATGCAGTACAATTACAGTTAGAAGCTGCTGGGGTTGAGCACCAAAATATGTGGAATGCTGACGAGACTGGCCTTCGCTTAGGTCATCACTAATCCGCACAAGTAGTATTCAACCGACGACAGGGTAGCCCTATCGCCAGCGCATCTAGCAACACTCAGTGGGTTACCTCGTTGGAGTGTATTAGTGCAACCGGAGCAGTACTAACACCGCTAGTCATCCACCAGGGCAAAGACGCAGTCCAACCACTAGAGGCTTAGTTTCCTCCGGCTGAGGATTGCCCTAATTGGTGGTGGGGCTTTAGTGCAAAGGGTTGGATCACGAACGCCTACTTTACTGAGTGGTTGACCAAGATCTTTGATCCGGAGACCAAGCAGCAGGCTGCTGGTAAGACTCGTGCACTATTTATAGACGGTCACACTAGTCATACTACTGGTACGTTGCAGCTTGAGGCACAGAAGCGAGATATACTACTGATTCACCTACTGTCGCACTCCTCGCACCTAATTCAGCCACTTGATCAGCAGCCATTTGCAGTTATCAAGCCAGCGTACGCTAGACGACTGCGAGTCTATGATCCAGAGGGTACTAAGCCACTCAGTAGAGCTGAGTTTAATATTCTATGGGCAGAGGCACGCTCGCTAGCGTTTACCAACAAGAATATCACTACTGGCTGGCGGCAAGCCTGCCTATGGCCCTGGGCACCCGATACCCTACTAAATAGGCGTACAGTCATCAATCATAGAGCAGTAACGCCTGATCTTCTTCCTGAGAAGACTCAGGAGTTTCGTACACCAAAGAGGAAGGGCGAGTGGCTACCTATTCTTCGTTTATTGAATCAGGCGTTGCCACAAGATCAACGCCCTCATCTCCTCCGGATCGAGCACCACTTGGACGAGCTCGAGGCGGAGGTCTCGTTGCTTAGGCAGCAACTTAAGCACTATAGGAAGGATGACAGGGCAGAGGAGGGTAAGGTAGTGCGTCGCAAGATGAAGAAACTGGAGTATTCTATGCTCACAGGCTTAAAGGACGTTGGCCGCAACCAGGGAGGGAAGGAGGATGAGATTGAGGAATTGGCTGCTTCTCAGCCCTCTACGTTCACTGTCATGGACGATGAGGCAACCAGAAAGCGTCTCAAGCGTGCTGCTACCTTTAGACACCAAGTATAATAACGTGGTGTTGATAAATAGCAGCAATTGTAGTATTATATTGGCTTGTAGAAATCTCGGTTTTGGTGGTTTAACCGAAATCGGGGTCACGCGCGTTAGTTTTGCCGACGGCACCCATCTGGTTAGCGTTGTGTGCGCATTGGATGCTCCTCTTCAGAGCAGACGTGGTGCAGCAAAGATATAAGTTGGACATATGGAGCAGGAGTTGGTCCGTTCCAAGTACGAAAGTCATGGGCAATGCTCATTTGGACTAGTGGGCCGTACTCCTTAGGCAGTCGCACTAGGCTAGGCAACTCTAGCGCTTGCTCGAAGCCAGCAGGCGCATGCTTCATGCTTGTTCCGCTGTCAGCTCTGCTCCTGATACCTTGAATTATCGATCGCCTTTGGTTCGACTCGTTGCTGCCGGTCACAGACCTCGCCCAGCGGCTACCAGCCGCTCTTGCTGCGTACTAACAGCAACTCTGCCTTGTCAGGCTGGCTCTGATGTCTATCTCTACTTCGACGTTCCATGCTACTACACTTTACCGTGCTGCAGCTTTCGCTTCCATTCCCTGGACTACCTCACAACCCAGTTGATGATGCTTGGGAAACACTGCGCCATTCTCAAGCTGACTTGGTCTCCCTGTCATAGCATCACGATATCTGGGTCTCATCACGTTGGACTACAGCGTCTCCATTAACCTACCAAGCTCGACCCAACCATGCTTCCTCCATCCATCAACGAATATGAGGTGGGCTGGGTCTGTGCCCTTCCCAAGGAGATGACGGCCGCACGCGCGATATTAGACGAAGAGTACGAGCCGTTCAAGAGTGATGGGACACAAGACACCAATAGCTATGTCCTTGGCCGGATAGGGGAACACAACCTTGTGATTGCGTGTCTACCTGCGAGAATTTATGGCACTTGATGTTCTCTCGACGTATGTCAACCGGCAATTCAATCGCTTTGATCCACTCTTGGACTCTGACAAACCATTAAAGTCCCAGATAGATGTCTTTGAGACAAGAGACCAACACACCTACGGTATATGCTCTTCCACCCTGCAGGATGGCGATGTCATCTGTGGACTATTCGGCGCAAGATTACCAGTCATACTAAGACCACGTCAAGAAGGCACATGGCGAATTGTAGACTGCTGGTAAGTCATTACTGTGTTCCTAGTCTATTGACCTACGAGTGCTCTTTCTAATGACTGTCCATTTCATGGTCTCCTACTTGGTCGAGAATTGATGCAAGGTCTTGCCATGGACGGCCTACAGATGGGCAAATTCTTTGAGCAGGAGTTCATCATTGTCTAAGCAACCTGGTTGCAGTAGTCTCAAAGTTTGAGGTTTACGAGGGAGAAATCATCCTCAGCGGGCACAGGTAACTTTTGCGATAATTACTTCGGCAAAAAATCCTCGGAGTCATCGTACAGTCAGTCACGATGTCAATGCGAGTAATGACGCACTGCTGTCCTGATCTCCTTTCACGACCATGACGCATAAAAGTCCGTTGTTGAGATGACAGAACGCATCAAGAAGGCGTGGCGCACGAACTCTACATGTATAAAGCTCTATCGAGCCCCTCGAGCCTGAGCACTCTTCTCAATGGGGAGATGACAGTCTCGAATGCCGTCAGCCTGGTAGCAACCAATGTGTTGATGAAGGTCGTTGTGATAGCTGTTTGCGTCCACTTTACCCATGCTTAAGCTCTTGAACAGAATCGGTATAACTAAGCAGTCAAGAGTTACACATGGCGCTCCAAACCCGAGCTGGCACCATGGTTGGGTTACCCCGGTTTGAGAAAGCACGCAGCATTACCCATGGTCACCGACTCTTCCACAACCAAGAAGTCAGTGTCGAGCGCAAGTACGACGGCGAGTACTGTCAGGTCCACGTCTGGAAAGAGGGTGCTAGTCGAACGTCGGAGGTCAAAATCTTTTCCAAAAGTGGCCGCGATTCGATTCTTGATCGCGGGATTTGTCTATGGTTGAATATCTTACGCCACGAAAAGCAATACCTTAAAGTCGTCCCCGTTCTAACGAACGCCGTGCTAATTGTTGTTCTTCCTCCCTGCTGAAATTCTCAACCAACTCGGACCTGTCTAGTATGTCAAGCTGACCATTTCTCCTCTCCACTTTTGTGCACCATTCATCTGCACAACGTTCTCCCATACCCAACCTCCCACATCTGCACGTTGTATTTGGTAACCAGTAGCAGGTGATGCCTCAACACCAGTTCTGACCTTCTCCAATCCTTTGCCCCCGCTCAAAGCACCTGTTCCAGCCAGCAGGGTCGGTCGGATGCCTGTAACGCTACCGAAAACTCCTTCACTCTGATTTCTGAAGACATCTTCCATCTTCTTCTTGTCTGCATGCGGCATGGCGAGCATCTCATGGTATAAGTAGCGCATCGCCCACGGGACATCCTCTGGACCTCTCGAGATACCTGTGGTACTCACGAAGGATAGAGCTGGCTTCTGGTCTGATAGTCGAGGAAACTCGGAGTAGATCTCCTTCAGAGCTTTGATCAGCGTCCTCGCCGCCTCTTCACATATACTCGGGTTGTCCAGCTTCGCGATTTGGAGGGGGTGCTGAATGTCGAAAGTGAGAGCTGGTGCGCCGCCTAAGCCTGTGAGGACCATTACAGGCAGGCTCCCAGTGGGGCCCAACTTAAGTGCGCGCTTGACGTGCGAGAGGTCGAGGGCGTTGCCCTGCACAATGATTAGGTTACGGAGTGCGGATTCAGAGAGACCTTGCTGTGTGGTAAGTTGGGTCTTGAGCTTCTCCGGTGTCCGGACTAGAGCGATACAGGTGTAAGCGTTGGATTGCAGGGCATGAGTCAGGACTGCGTTCGTGACGCCACCTGTCGCGCCGAGAAAGAGTAAGGTTTGAGTCGGCATAGACATTGTTGTAAATGTTTGTGGACGGTTGTTCTGGCGGTACAGTTACAGTTTGATGTTGTTACCGAGAGTGGTTTTGGTCTTGTTTGTAGTAGTCGTCGGTTCTGTTGTTTATTTGATTGTAACTTTGTGTTGTCGGCTCAGGGAGTTTTATTCGTGTCTGACTGTGGGAGCTCGGATGTCTCGAGGACCCACGACACTTCATACAAGCCATATCGACCTCCATTTTCCTCTTGCAAGCCACGCTGTTCGTGATGTATTGACCGTATCCCGTGCGTCGGCGACAACATTGATGAAGCCATACTATAGAAGCTACAGCGGCGGCATAACTTCTCATGCGACTGGCCAATCAAGATGAGGACGGAGCAATTGTCCATCCGAAAAGTCCGCTTCCACGTGACTGACATGCAGGTACAGCACGAGCTATGCCGGATATGAGTTGGTGTGAATGCGCAAATCTCAACTCGGACGTGATCTTCTGCGTTCACAGCCCCAAAGTTTCAACTGCTAGACTCGTTGTCCATTTGCACTGTCTTCCTCCACAAGAACGTCTCCAAATGTCGACCCATCACGCGCGGACGAATTGCGGTAAAACATAGCACGCAATGTGTGGAAGATGTGATGGATGTTGGCTGGGAGCACGATTTGGGACCCTACAATAATTGCGCGATGGATTATCGTCCATGCTGACATGAGATGAAGTCTGTTATGATGGCTGCCTCATTTGAGGGGGACGGGAACATGCTCTATCAACGTATTTAGAAAAATGGCCGACAGCGCACCCGGGATTAATACGCTTGCAAGCGATGCAGGCTCTTCGAGATGAACTTTCGGGCTCGGTCGCAACGACACCGAGGAAAACCGTTGTGGTTTTGCACGAATCACAAGGATCAAAGCTCTCGAAGCTGTCCCCTCTTAAGCGGGCGCCATCAACTCTAGAATCATTGTGCTCTTTGTTTACACCAGAGACCAACGCGCTGAAGATCAATCAACCTGCTTTCTGCCACTCATACAAGCTCAATCCTAAATCTCTCCGAGGACGAATATTGGAAGTAGTAATGTCGATGCTCGAGGTACCAGAAGGGCTACTATCATATCAGGTGTCGGGCAACGATGGTCCATACCTTTTGATGATAGCAGGAGCACGTGGCTCTGGTGCTGTGTTTGAGAGAGTGCTTCCAGAGCTTGTCAAGCACTTTGCGGTGATCACTTATGATCGAAGAGGTCATTCAAAAAGTCCTCTGACGGGGCCCCAAGACTATTTAATCCGATTGGAGACAGATGCAGACGATGCAGCAGCTTTGCTCAAACACGTCTCTGGTGATCAACCGAGCTTTGTTTTTGGTACCAGCTCAGGTGCGATTGTGGCTCGAACATTGGTCATACGCCACCCTGACCTGATCAGCAAAGTCGTGCTGCACGAGCCCCCGCTTCTCCAAGCCTTACCAGATGGTCAAACAGCCATGCAGCAGACTCGCGATGTGCACATGCTTTATCGAGAGAAGGGCCAGATTGTGGCGATGCAGGAATTTGAGAAAATCTACTTGTCACAGCAAGAAGCGAAAATGCTCATGTCGGCGCGCAACCCCGACCCATATGAGAATGGCAATTTACTCTACTGGTTCGAGCGTGAATTGCTAGTGTATCCTTTTGTTGATGTGGGCTACGACGACCTGTTCGACCTCAAGGACAAGCTGGTACTTGCTGACTCTGAGATTGGCAAGCACCTTCCTGCCGGTCGAGCGCCACAAGCAATGGCGGAGAAGCTTGATTTGCGAATTGTCACGATGCCTGGTGGACATGTGGCCTACCTGACTCACCCTCAGGAGTTTGTAACATCACTTACATCAATGTTGCACTAAAGGGGATGTGATAAAACTTAGAAGACCAACAAAGCATCACATGCGAGACTGAAACATGTAAACAGCTGTAGTTCAGGAATTCCATCCACCGTCACAAGAGTATATGCTCCCAGTGACAAAGGTTGCAGCATCACTGAGCAGGAACACTATGACACTCGCGACTTCCTCGGCTTTGCCGTTTCTGGTGATGGCAGCTTCTGTCTCGTAAGTTCGTGGTTGCCCGAGGATATCCATGGCTTGGTTGAGCAAAGGTGTTTCGATTGCTCCTCGTCACATACGTCAGATCTATATCCGTCATTTATCAGTATTAGACTTACGGTGCTATTGCATTAATTCCGATATCTGGTGCAGCCTCTTTTGCCACCGACCTAGTCAAACCGACGACTGCGTGCTCAGTCTGCTCGCTCGTAAGCTCTTCTCGGTCGAGGCTCTGACCTCCTTTCTAGCTGCATATCCCATTCGGACAGCGTGCCTCGGTGGTCTGATCCGTAGTTCTCATGGTACAACCCACACTTCACTAAGCGCTGCGGTTCGTTGGTCAGGGTCAGGTCGATAACAGAATTTTTGGCCCGGGCAGTTCAGTGACCAGTATGTGGCATTGCCCTCAGCCAGACACCATTGCAGACCGTGAGCATGGAAAAAGTTGATCAGCTCTCCCGTATGAACCATGACTCGGTCGTAGACTCGGCCATCGCTCCAGGCGGGGTGGTGGCGGTTGAAGTCTCCCGCCAGGATTAACGTGGTTGGGAGAGTCGACGCCGTCGTGTGTTCTTGGATGGTTGTCTCGATCTGGTCTAGAATACCTTGGATGCTCTGCACTTTCGTACAGGCGGCGGTAGTCCACAGGTTGAATATAGACGGAGAAGATGAGGGCCTGGCCATGTTCGGTCCAGGTCTCGATGGCTACCACATCGGGGTGGCTGCATCGGATCTGGCGGTGTGCTGAGGTCGAGATGCGTTTATTGACGTAAAGGAGACTTCGTTTGCGGGTGTTGTCGCTGTTGGTACCAGTATTGTTGTTACCATGATTTCTATTGTCATTGTCATTACCACTGTCAGAAGTGGATTGGTATCGATGCCACAGGTGGTGGTTAACGTGAGTGCGGTATGTCGAGAGAGGTGCCTCTTGGATCAGAAGGATGTCCAGGTCTGCTGTTTGCTGATCGTTGATGAGGGCCTCCATCCCTGCCCGTGACTTCATCATGTTCAACTGCAATATGCGTAGGTTGGCTTGATTCATTGCGTACTGCGTGGAATCACTGGTCCTGGGCACGCTCTGGCACCAGTTATGTGTGGTCCGCCGCAGTCGGCGCATTTGGCACTGGCCCCGGGCAGACAGTCCTTTCGATCATGTTCGCCTCCGCAGTGCTTACATTGTACCTTCTCTCTGCAGGACCACGCGAGATGACCTACTTGTTGACATCGATGGCACCGCTTTTTCTTGACTTGGTATAGCTCAACACTAACAATGTATCGTTGATCGCATACCACTCCGTTCGTGACTGCCCATTCTGCCGCCTCCGCAGAGTCGAACCAGATTCCTAATGAGGCAGTGATGCCTAGCGCCTTCTCACTCTGCTTGGGCCATGCGATATCCTCGACCGCGAAGCCCTCGTCGCGCCAGTCGTTTTCTTCCATGATCTTGTGCATGACCTGCTCTTTCTATTCTGGCAGGTTGATACCCGCTGTCGGGAACCGATGCACGACCACGCCGAAGCGAGGTCTCACCAGTTTGGTTTCGTTACCCAGCTCTTGCAACCACTCACTGTTGTTTCTGGCGGCTTCTGTCGACTTTTGGTCCTTGAACCGAAGAATGTACCCTGTTTTGGTGGTGCCCACTCCGGCCACTTGTATTTCCTTTGTTGCCTCGGCCTTCCTTAGCGTTGCTCGAATGCGTTCGTTCACTTCTCTGGTTTCCAGGTATCTGGTAAAGGCGCCATCCTCAATATCTCCGTCTTTTCGTCCCCATGTACTGATCCAAAGGCAGTTGATCTCCCTGTTCGTCGTGGCCGAACCTTGTGGTAGAGATGAACGAGCGGAAGATTGCGTGTCAGACCCATTGACTCGACCATTGGCCACGATCGATGCCCATGACTGAGTGGAGGGTATAGACTCGGAGAAGGAGCTCAGCTGGTTGCGCAGGGTCCGCATCTCATCCTGTAATTCGCCATTCTGTGCTCTCAGGGCGTGTTGGTCTGCTTTGATCTCGCTCAGCTGCGCTTCCGCGTTCTTAATGGTCACATTTTGTCGCTCGATCGTCTTCGTGAGCGCCGTGACCAGCTTCACCAGTGTCTGGAGGGTCGTCTCGCTATTGCTCTCGGCTTCATTTTCGTCTTCGTCCACATAGTCATCATCTTCGTCCTCGGCTGTTTCAATGTCTCGCAACGACAAAGCATTGACCCTCTGTGTCTCTTGTGCCTTAGTGCTCAGTGTGACGGTATTTCTGCTGCGTCGCACTCGTGGTGCTCGAATTCGTGGGGACGAGCAAGGACACACCTCAATCGACCTATCACCTTCTATCTTCGCAGCCAGTCTAGATATCACTACGACATTTTTATTTGGAACAGGCGTAGGTGCCCTTTAGTCTTTAATGTCGAATACTGGCTCAGACTTCTCCAATGCTTTCAAGACTGCTCAGAACTACGTAGCGAAAGCCTTAAGAGTCCAGGATTTTTACTGGGTCTTCCTCAGGAACAGCGAGTTCCGTCAAGCATGCTCTGTCGTGCATGACTTTGCCGACGACATTATCTTTTTATCAGCGTCCCGGACACATCAGCAGACTCCCCCCACCTTCCTCGACTCCTTGGCTCGTCGTTACCCAGATCGGTCTTTGCTACGAAGCAATATCATCAATACTCCTATCGCTGGGAGGGACACAGTGGCCTGTACTGTGGAGTGGACATTTTACCTCCTTCTACGACATCCAGCGGCACTTCAAAAGTTGAGACAGGAAATTCTTGAAGCTTCCTGTTCACACCCTGCACGTACCGACCTGATTTCAATGGTCGCGCGATCCTCAGCTTCAAGTTACCCTCCTAGCCATACCAATAGTGATCAAGCACTTGTCCAAATTTTCCACAGAAACACATCTCCATCGAGTCTCTGATGCGGGAAACACCGCCAATCTCTGAGCCCGGTATCACTGTGCCTGGCACTGCCAATTGGAATCTGTTCCAGACAGGAACCGCATTGCCATAAAAGTAGGCATCCTCGATAGAACCGCCTAAGCCAGTCCACCATACCTCCATAGTATCGCGGTGCCGGCTCAAGGCTTCAATACCACCCGGCGCCGCACTTCCTGCAGATGCAAGCTCAAACCGCCTCCATCCAGGGTTTGGGTACCAATTTGCGTCCTGTACTGAGTTGTTGGCACCTACCCACCAGACTTCCATCGTATCTTGGTACCGAGCTACTGCCGTGATACCGCTGACAGGCGAAGCTGATCCCTGTGGTGCAAGCTGAAATCTGTTCCATCCAGGACCCTCGTACCAGAAAGCATCCTCGATTGAGCCGCTAGGCCCTACCCAAAAGACCTCCATGCTCGTGGGAATCCGCGAAAGCACCTCAATTCCACCAGCAAGCGAGGCACTTCCGGCGGGAGCAAGCTCAAACCGCTTCCAACCGCTACTGGGATACCAGTACGCGTCCTGAACAGAGCCATTTGACCCAATCCACCAAACTTCCATGGCGTCCCTGATGCGAGCGACAGCCGTTATCTTGCTTCCAGCTACTGCACTGCCTGGTGGTGAGAGCTCGAAACGGTTCCAGCCGTTGTCCTCATACCAATATGCATCCTGAACGGAGCCGTTCGGAGCGGTCCACCAAACCTCCATGGTCCCGCTGTGTCTGGCCACTGCGGTGATTCCGCCTGGGCTGGCACTGCCTGGAGGAGCGAGCTCGAATTGAAGCCAGCCGCTATCTTCGTACCAATACGAATCTTGAACGCTGCCGTTTGCAGCAATCCAAAATACTTCCATGGAGCCTGGGATTCTGCTAATAACCGCAATGTTGCTTCGTGGTGCCACTGTGGGTGCAGAGGAGAGTACGAAATTGAACCAGCCCTTGGTGCGAGGGCCGTATCGGGACTGAATGCCTCGAATGTCGTCGGGCTGGAGCTCCTCGAGCCCCTGAATGAACGGATACATGACCGCAGTGCTGTCAGTAGAGTGGTCCAATCCGATGGCATGCCCAATCTCATGCAAGGCTACCTGCCTCAAGAATGGTTCCGTCCACGTCTCGAAATCGTCGAAGTGGATATCTCCAGCGATATTGTTGGTACCATTGCCTGGTGGGAAGGCGTGGGCAAGGACATTTCCTGCAGCAGTGCCGCCCTGGTCGAACGGGCTGGAGTCGCCATGTGCCTGGTTCGCAAAGAGAATGCGAATGTCGGCGTCGGCACCACTCGCGACCTCTCTAAAGGTCAGAGGTGTCACGTTGGCCCAGCGAGCGAAGGCTGCTGATAGCGCAGCCCGGACCTGCGGCTGGGTCAGATCTGGGGTGAAGTTGTCGAACCGGTAAGTGATGTCGGTGTGGTCCCATTTGTCTCCCAGAAAGGCGAAATCGGCCGCCATCAGGGACCGCGCGTTGAGGTCCGGGTAGCCGCAGCGCGGCTTTACCATTTCCGCGGCCGTTGCGTCGTCAAAGTGTCCCGTCTGTGGAAGCTGTGCCAGAGCTTGGAATTTGGTCAAGGCGACGGCGACACTGGCAGTATCCTTGTGGTCGGCCTTCGCGTCCAGGTAGCCAAATCGTTGCAGATATTTGGCCACTTGATGCCGGGCTCCCTCACGATCAGGAGCGTCGATGTCGCCCGAGGGCGGGACTTGAAAGGTGAGTTTCTTCTGGCTGGCCATGGTTGCTCGTACAATTGAATTTGGGAATTAAATATGGGTAAAGAATAATAAGGGCGAAAACGAAGAATTGAGGAGTGTTTTCGAATGGAACTTATCAGTCAAGTTATTTGAACTAGTTCTACCCTTCACCTTGAAGCGGTTCACATGCAACCAGAGCTGAGGGATAAGAGAACACATTGCACCCAATACCCAAAAGAGTCAAGTTTTGCGAACTCAGAAGAAAAACAGGCACATTGATCCTAAACGAGGTAGGCAACCTGTTTGACACGAGGCAGACAGTAACCCATCCGAGGCGTTCTGGTCTGTGAGCCAATACCATCATGATACTCTCCTAGATTGGTCACCAGAATCGGTTGCTCAGCCCCCGAGGCCAGG
The DNA here is from genome assembly GCA_002319055.1 of Knufia petricola. Taxonomy (NCBI): domain Eukaryota; kingdom Fungi; phylum Ascomycota; class Eurotiomycetes; order Chaetothyriales; family Trichomeriaceae; genus Knufia; species Knufia petricola. Next base: position 10,263 of record NMUC01000127.1, on the reverse strand, counting down.
AGCGTCGCCATATGAGGGGCACAACGAAGCTGGGCGCCGCTACCGAAAGCTGACATTTAGCCAATGACGAAGCTGTCTAGGTGGACAGGCTTATGGTGTCGGCGCAGGGCCTGTATATGGTCTAGAGGGAGGTAGACGCGAGAAACGGAGAGGAGACCTGGCTGGCATTATGGAATGTGTCGTCGCGTTAGTCACGAGCGTCAAACAATCAGGGTGTGGACTTCGCAATTTACGGTGACTTATGGGATTTGGGCCACTCTGCTTGTCGAGAGTGTTTTCGCATGCGCTCAGCCGACAGCGTCCTTTCCAATCAAGTAAGACCTGGACTCCGGATAGAGACGGTCGTCCGACTCGCACTCTATCACGGCGCGGCTGTCCGGTAGAGGTTGCAAATTCATCGCGCCCCTTATTAATCACAAACCACACAGCCTCCACCAGCGAAAAGACTGGCTTGAAAGAAGCGAAGCTCTGCTTGGGACTGACTTTTTGGAGGGTGTCGACACCAACTCAGCCACACTCTCAGGGTTGACAAACCAACCCACCGGTGCCCCCAGCGCGCCAATAAAACCTGCAGCATGCGAAATGTCCTGCAGGATGCATCTCCTCTGCGTACAAAATGATCCAATTAGCGGCTCCACCGATGTAACCCCGTAGTACTGTACACTCACCAAAATCTCAACAACCGATGAGACTGTAGTTATACGCATTTACAGAGGGGATCACTCATGACTGTCGCGCATTGTTACTAAATATAGACTGATATAGATAATTTGTGGTGTTGTTACAGTGTACTGAAGCTGCCCGCTGCACCTAGTACCCTCCCCCTACTATCTACGCTCCTGCGACCCAACGGGCAAGCCATACGCCTCGTGGTACGCCTGCCAGCACCCTATACCAATGCATAATACCTTCATACAAGTCTCACAGTACTCCGTGGTCCTGCTTGGTCGTGACTGCTTCTCAGAGTTGCGTACCTCGACCAGGACTTGGCGTCGGTTGTACTCTCGAGGTTGGCAGCCACTCCAACCACAATAACGACGAGTCTTGAGATGAGTTGGCCGGTGTACGTCCTCTGGGTTATATAGTAGCCCTGTGATGAGTTCTTGAAGGAAGAAGTCTCGCTCTCGCTCGTCAGTACGCTGATTGCGTAGCTCCCTCTTCCATATAAGGTAGGCATTAGTATGGCATATATCAATGAGGAATTCGAGGAATTTCTTCGTCCATTTAAGTTGACGGGCTATTCTGACCGTTGCCTCGCCCCGTAGTTGGTTATTGGCGTCTGTCGAGCCCATATAGGTATTGTAGTCCACTGCTGCGGCTGGCTGCTCGATGTAAACAGTAGTAAAGCCCTGCGGAGTGGTCCTAGTACCGCGCATATGCTTGGACCTTCGAAAAGCACTCAGAATCTGACCAGGCCGATGCACACTAGTAATGAACGATACCCAGTTCTTGCGTAGGCCGTCATGCCAGACCATACAGTTGACAAGACCGTCAACAATGCAGCTTGTCACCGCATTATCGGGCAGCAACTTAGAAAAACGGTGCTGGATTGCAAGTAATATTGGTGGTATACCAGGCGCGTTCTTGCGTGTAGTACCGCAAATACCAATATTGATAGCTAATAGCGCTCGAGCTATATTAACGTCGACAAAGAGGTTATCGACAAAGCAGATATACTGTAGCCTACGCCAGGCAGCTGTTACTCGCTCACACAGTATATATACTATCGACTTGAGTGCTGGGAGGGTGATATTGTCTGCTGTTGCACCTATAGTACCTCGCTTGCGCTTCCGGGTTGTCCTTGTCGCCAGGTCAAGACTGATACCCTCGGGTACCCCCTCTAGCCCTTGTTGGCTGGAGTGCATGATCCAATCGTGTACAAGACCACCGTGACTGGTTAGGACGTAGCAAACGAAGCCTTTCTTCGCTGGCTTATGATCTAGCTTCATAGTGTCGATCTTCCTGCCATGAAACTTGATAACACTCTCGTCGACGCATATATGACTGGAGGGCACCAGTAGCTTACTAAATCGAGCGCGAACAGCATTCACTGCGTGCTGGATCTTCCAATACCACTGGGCATGCGGGTCTGCCTCTGCTTTATCCTCTGGCTGACTGTTCAAGCTAATAAAGCGTTCAATAGCCTTAAAATCGCTTCGAACAAGGTAAGCTGATGAACATACTGGAACGATCGCCGCTCGCGAGACACGGACACGGTTTCGTTCTGGTCATCATTGTCGACGCCTCCCCGAGCGATGATGAGCAGGAGCGCACCTCGGATGACCTGGGCAACGAATCAAAGAACAATATATTGTACAAACGGGTGGAATACTAGCTTCTCATTTTCACTATCCCTCTTACAAGGTGGCTCGTATTTGAACCCGCAGCTTAGAGCACGTTCTAGAGTTGTGGAAGAAAGCAACCACGTAAAGCGCATGCGTCACCTACCCCTTCATGCATAACTGTAGCGTCAAAAATACTCTTCCATGTGAGAGCGTTCTGGACCGGCCTACTGCCCTTGTAACATCTATCAACCGTCAGTCGAAACCGACCTACACGACCCGGCCGCTGTAGGTCAGATATACACGGCGCAGCTTGACTTACCCTTGTGCTTCGTGCCGCTCCATGGTTGTTCTTCTCATGCTCCTTACGTTCCTGGTAGCTATGCTGCCACAGCCAGTTGTCAGACTTGGATGTCGATGAACGCACCGTGATAACGCAGCTCCAAACTTCCACGTCAGGGTACTGCGATTGGCCTGTTGCTTTCAGCCTGATTTGATCTGCCTGCTGTTATATTATTATCGCATCGCCTTAAATGATCCAACCATCATCAAGTCATCGGGCCACTAACTGCAACCCCAACCATGGCCCCAGCACCCGTCGAAGGGTATCAAGTGGGAGTGGTGTGTGCACTACCCAAAGATATGATCGCCGCAAGAGTGATGTTGATTTTGGTCACTGTCACATTGAGCGGTGTCAAGCATTAGTCACAATTTCAACAGCGGCGAAGCAGGAAGGCTCGGCAAATGGTATCTGTTAATAGATTTCGTATATGAGGCAACCGCTCGGCCGCGCTTATCACCTTATGACACATCGAATGAACAAGTGAGCGAACCTGTAGCTTCGTAATTCGTCAACAATAACATTCTTGTAGACAATCACATTGACTTCGTATAAGAGAAGTCTTTTTGTAGCTGCAATACACTGCAGGCCCACTGCTAGGCTTACAGTCTGACCAGATCCCGGCTTACGCTTCAACCTGACAAGGGAAGCATTTACCAATAAAGTTGCAGAAGTTACATAAGTAACACAGCGAAACCGTTCCCTCGACTGAGCTCGAAGTAACCGATTACGATGATCGGTGCAATAGCTTCGATTGGATGGTGGTTTTACGTTATCAAATTGATTCTATAAGAAGCTAGTTTCTATCAGCTCCTAAATTTAGCCAAAACATAACACTCAAGGAAAACTTTGACAATATATTTAATTACGACCATCTTCAATAGGCGTAGATCAGGCACTTGTCGTAAAGCAAAATCCGCTGCTCTTCCCAATATTTGTCTCAAATCTTGGCAACCTTTCCCCAAAGCTTGGCATAACTCCTCGCTCGCTTACAATCAAGTGCTTGGCAGTGATGCTCTGGCATACTGACCACTGACAGACTCGCTCTCGCTACCTCCACCAATAGTATGCGTTGGTTAAGCGAATAGCACTGCCGCTAGTCAGTGACGCGCTGCACTCTGCTGCGTACGTTTGCTGCTGCTTCAGCTCCTCTCATGCAGGTTCGCCCTTATGTGCATGCCTCCGACCATTGCGGTCTCGATTCAACCTGATGTTGAGCTGACCCATCCCCGCGTACCGTTTCAGCTCCCTGAGACTTCTTTAGCACCATTCTGGCTTCCATCCCTCAAAGGTCGCATCACAATACGGTACTCTCTCGAAAAAGGCAACATGGTGTGGGTGGACTCCAGTCATTCTTTGGGCACGATTTGCTACAGATGAAGCTGTGGTTACAATACTTCAAGGCTGTACAATGAAAGAAGTCATGTCCCGACTTGACTCCTTCCCGATAGATCTTAAGAACTTTTACGGAAGAACTTTGTATCGGTTGGATCCTGCACAGAAACTACTAGCTGCGATGATATTCTTCATACTCGAAAATTGGGCAGACAGTCTTGATTTTCGAGTCTACGGTGACCTTGCTAGCGGTCCAGACCTCACCGATGAGATTCTCATGCTTTTGTGTAGCAGAACTTTCAGAAATCATTCAGAAGGGGTATAGCTGCCGGTTAGCTCCCGCAACTTTAGATAGATCGGGCGATCGCTTTCTTTCACAAACGAGACTTGTCTCGGATGTTGACAATATCTTGATGTGTCAACAAGGAGCAACACCGATCATGCCACTCCATTTATTGATCTAGGACATATCCCCTGCTTGCTCCGTTGGGGCGAAGACTTCCGACAAGACCGTCTGAGTTGATGTACTTCCAGCATTTGTAGACAGAGACCATTAGGAGAGAGCATGCATCTGGTTAGCAAAACCATGTGTGCAGAGTCAGATCTAAGCCCCTAAAGCCCATGCGGCGGTTCCAACGCCTATCAATGATTAAGCGAATTATTCGGTTACGCAGACTGAAGGAGGGTAACCTCTCGCTTAAACTCAAAGCTCAACTAATGAGAAGCGCCTGTTTAGTAATAAGGTATTCCTGCGGAAGCTAAACAGGAAAGAGGACAATGTGAAAAGATGATAGAGTATCTGGGGTCTAGACCAGCTGACTTATCATCAACGCAAAACTTCCTGGAAAACTCTTTTTACTACATCCACGAAATAGAATGGAGCACGTACCTACTCCAGTATGTCCAACGCGACCAACGCCAGATGTACCTTACCTTTGTGGCACCTACGATGAAAATGGTTTCCATCACTTAGCCGGTAGGACATACGATGGTAAAGGGTTTCTTGAATTTCCAGAGCGAATGGGTTGGAAAAGAGGATCGTTTGGTGAAACGAAACCTCGACTGCTGCGTAGTGATGAGTTCGAGGAAGATGAAGACTATGAGGCAGCATTTCTTCAAGCATGGCTCTATGTTGGACTGTTAGCTGAAGTTCTCAGCGCCTACGTTGTTCAACTTCGGTTAAGTCACATTCTTGCTTATCGTCAAGGTAGACTTTTTGTCTCGACCTCAATGCTTACCCAATATTTGGAGCAGATGGCTTCGAACGATCGTTCTTGGAACACTGAGGAAAGGCGCTCTCACATGGCTGAGGCTATGATGTATCTCGACGAAGCTGCCCTCTATGCTGAGAATATGGTGTCGTACGATAGTGTTCTGCGATGTAGAGCTCTTCCATCCGAGGTTGCGCTTTCCATCCTGACACTAGGAGAAACTCTACAAGGTGCCATAATATATATGTCACGAGACTTCTACGAACTTTCCATTGACAAAAACATCCCACCGAGGGCACGAAGGGCGTTAGTGGGCTTCGAAAAGCTTACATGCGATTTTGCCAAGGAAAAGATGTTGAACGCGCAGTGGTGCATTAGCGATGTGGCTCTGCTAGAGCGAAGAGTCGATGTTGAGAACTTCTACTATGCTAGCTTGCTAGATAGAAGGGGTATGAAGACTAACCACTTTTCTTGCACGAGTGAGACATGCCTGGCAAGTATGATTGACGAGCACAGATATAAGACAAAGCACGCTGTTGAAGGTTGTAGCTGCTCGTTCCTGACTGTCGACGGAACAAAGCTTGGCTCGATTCTATCTCGAGGCGGTATACCTGTCATTATTTATCACCCATCTAGAGGTAGCAGTAACCAGTCTGGAACGCTCGAGGTCCTGGAATCGACTTCAGCACCATATACTGCCATCTCACATGTTTGGTCTGACGGACTAGGCAATGTCCATGCCAATGCTTTACCTCGGTGTCAAGTCGAACGAATTCACAACGCAGTGATGCAGTTACCAGCACCTGCGAGACTTTCAAGAGACCACGGAGGTGTTCCTGTTTCTGACTCGCAATTGACAGCCTTCTGGATTGACACCTTTTGCGTGCCAATTGAGGCAACCATGAGGAAACAGTCTCTCATTGGAATGAAAAGAACGTACACTGAGGCTGAAACCGTGTTAGTGTTTGATGCAGAGCTTTTGCAAGCAAGTGTCAATTGTGACTACAAAGAACTTTGTATCAGAATCGGACTTACTACCTGGGGGCGGAGAGTATGGACATTTCAAGAAGCCGCCCTTGCACGTAAGCGCCTTTGCTTCCAATTTGCAGAACGTTCTATCGATCTCTATCAGATAATAGGTCAACATCTGCGCCAGCATGAGAGTGCTTCCGATATCTTGCGCTACCGCCGGGAGTTCAATATACGAAGCTATTTACACCGGAGCGTTCCATTTTATAGTGGAGAGGTCAATTCTGAGGAGCTTATTTCTCTTGGTGATTCTCTGTTACACCGTACTACAAGCAAGCCCGCCGACGAAACCTTCTGCCTTGCTTCGTTGCTTGGCTTGGATGTCAGTCGCTTGGTCAGCTATGAAACGCCAGAAAAAAGGATGCAGGAATTTCTCTCCAGTCTCCAAAATGTACCATCGAACATCTTATTCAGTGATGCACCAAAGCTAAGTACTCCTGGTTTTCGATGGTCGCCCAGAACCTTTTTGACCTTAAATTCAAATCTTACTGCCCATTGGCAAGGTAAAAATGTAACTCCAGATGCTTACTGCGATGGCCAAGGTTTGCAAGTCCATCTCCCGGGTTATATAATTCGCATCGACAAGAGAAAGACCGGCAATACTATCTGGGTTCGTGATGTAGAGGGGAGGTTTCTGTTCATGCTCAATCAAGCCATAAAAGACTCTTGGCAGGATAAGTGTTGGGAAGAAATCAATCGAATCAATAAGGTGGCACTTATTGCACAAGATACTGAGATTCCATCACCATCGTTCCTCGCCATGATACACGAAAACAAACGGAAGTTATTTAGGCGCAGAAGTGATGATGATGGTACAATTAAAGTCACGTATCTATGCACAGTCGAAATGGTCGGGTTGAAAGGCTTTGGTAACTGGCAAGGCATCAATGATTCGTATTGCTCTGCGCAATGCCTCCGGAAATGTAATGCCAGGCAAGTGTGGTATATTCAATGAGATTGAGCTAAGGTCTATATGTAACGAAAAATATGGCCTTAGATGATGGAGCTTTAGCAACCAGTAGAAGAGACCTTAACAGATTGTCTTGTTGGTGCCAGTCACTTATAGAGTAGAAGAGTCTGTCCAATTCGCTAATGGAGGCGATAGCAGCTCCTCAATATCCTCGCAATCGATGGGTTTCAACGGTCCTGGATAGACTGGATTCATGCTTGCGACGTAGCAATGAGGAAATGAGGCAGAGAACATGATACCGGTACCTAGTATTCGTCCATGTTAAGATGCTAGAGTTTCGAGAACGCCTTCCTGCTTGAGAAACCAGGTTGGAGTCCCTTGTAGCTGGTGGATAGCGGTCTCCCCACTGTGCTTCAGATGCTGAATAAATACGCCTTGAGCGCGTTACAATGAACACCCATCAAAGAACGCACTCGACGCAACAGATTTACTCTGTCAGCGACGATGCACATTGTGACACGGCGTGCATAGATTCCAATGCGCACTTTGTCCATCCCACCAATACCTGTCAAAATCCGTGCATGGGATTTCCTAGCTCAGTGGCCGCAGAAGAAGAGGCAATGTCAGGATGCTGTACCCACCGTTGAGGGGCTGACAGCAGTCTCCGACAGTGAAGAAGTACTTAATGTAGGTATGAGCCTTTAACTCGTCTCGCTTCTTTCTTTCCTTTCACACTCTCTTACTTTCTTCCTCCCTACATCTGGGGTCTGGTCAGTCTCCTCAGTCTCAATCTCGCCGACCTTTCCAAGCTTCATTGGGAATGGCGGACAACCAAATCTGGTTGCTGAATTGTTTTGCTCATGCGACAATGGTGTTGCGAGCATCAGCCGCTGTCGACGCTGCATGGATTCTCCTTGCTGCAAGCATTCTATAGTCCAACAATGATCCTCGGGTTTGGCTGCTTCCTGCGACCTCGAGCACGATGTCGATGCTCATCCTCGACCAAAATCCACGCCTAGATACAGTCATGCATCACGTCAGCAGTCTCTGGGGACAATGGAATAGCGAGGCCAAAAGAAATAAACAAGAGTCTCAATGTATCCTGGCATTCGTGGAAGCATATGCTGTGGCACGTCTCCGACAGCAATCGTTTCCAACGAATGCGCAGTGATCGTTCCCAGTATAGACAACAGCAGGAAAGTTCAAAGAAGGAACTCCTTGATGTTACGAAGACCAACGAAGGTCTCAAACGACGGTCGGAAGACGCGAGGCGGGGAGAACGCCGTAAGAGACGGGAACTTGAACAGGACTACATGGTGGCAACCGAATCCAATCAAAGGCTCACACAGGCGGTGGATTTGATGAAGCAGAACTTAGAAGAGACTCGAAGAGAAGTACAATCACTCCGTTCAGCGCTGTCTTGTTCAATATGCCATGTGAGAGACAGGGCCACTGCTCTTAGCTGTGGCCATCTCTTTTGGGGTCGTTGTTTGTCTCACTGGGAACCACGACCCGAAGTGCAAGGTGATGGAATCACTATCACGCATCTTCTACCGTGTCCACTTTGTAGGAAACACCATTCACCATTGTCTCCTAAGCTCAAAATATTCAGGTCCTAGCGGAGATTTCAAATACAGAGCAGGTAACATAGGTATTGTCTTTCGCTAAGTACTTATCCACTGCAGATGGATTTCTGCATTCGTGTAGCCTGTTTTGCTGCATGCATGCCATCAGGACCTTGCCTTTCTTGCATTGGACTAGATGGAACTGCTTGGTGCGGCTGCGGAGCATGATGTACCGCCCGTTTTGGTGGGGCGGCAGTTGGATCTTAATATATTGTACGAGCACTCAAGAGCCATTGAAACGCGGCAGGATCAATTGTTTTTCACTCTACGGGATTCTGTGTACAGAACATGTGTGCACGAGGCAGTGTATAATATATCTCTTGATTGCACCCAGCCGTGACGGGCGTAGACAAGCGACTCTTCAACCATGTCCCTTCAGTCGATGCCGTCCTCGCTGTCGCAGATCTTGTCGTGGCCTGGCGCTCCAATCGTGGGGATGATGATGAGGACAATAAGGAAGCGACGTAGGCTAAATCATCAGTCCACCGATGCAAGTACGTTTTCTGGCGTCACCGGCCTCTGTGGCCGGCATTAGCTTTACACAGGGCTAACTGACGAGAGACTCGACCAGGGCGCCGCACCCGTGGACACCGAAGCAAATGTCAACACCAGTGAGAACACTTAAATCATGTTAACGCGAAGCGATGGGAGAGACGCCGAGGGGATGTTGTGTCGACAGAGGCTGCTTTTCATCTTCAAGGCAGGCTGGATGCACTTCCAATTGGGCTGTTTCGCGGTGGCCCTGTCGTATTCGATGAAGTATTGCTTCCATCTCGGGAGAGGGGATCCGCTCGGTGTCATATCCTCTGTCGTCGAGGACAGTGCTCGCTTGCGGACGATGCTCATCGTCCTGATCGCTGACCACTGCGACTTTGACCATATTACGGCTGCCAGCCCTCGTATTCATACTTCTCTGGATGGGCATGAAACAGGTGGTGGTCATTGCGGTTCGAGTTTGAGTCATGATGATACCACCCGATTGTGGTGAGGCTGAGCTGCATAACACAAGGCTGACCCTTCAGGTCCGGCAGACTTTTGGCAGCAGCACCACACTCTGTGACAAAGTACTCTAATGGTCACCATCTGTGGGACAAACTATACTGTAAGCTAAGCTGCATTGTCTATAATCGTCTCGTTCTCTCGCCAGTCTCTCAACTTCTCAAACAAAGATATCCCTAATATTTCGGAATAGATTCATTCTTGAGTCATGTGAATGAGCCGTTTGGGAGAGCCTATCAGACAACTGCGACCGTGGTCTCCGTCCAGTCCTTGCCATACTTCAGCCCCTTTTCCCAAATTTCAACCAAGCCCACCCGTCAATACTTTACAAAATTATTAGTAAGCATCAGCAACAATGCAATCACAACATATTCTCGTTCGTCTAGTGCCTGGTTTTGGGCTTCGTACCTCGACTCGTGATTGTGACTCAAGCTTAAAATGCGCCAGATGCCTAGCATCCCTAGCCAGATTTAGGTAAACATGTCCATCAGGCCGGTTGGTCGTGATCTCCAGCCTCTACTTGTCGACCTCT
>NMUC01000126.1:0-36272 GCA_002319055.1 Knufia petricola | reverse complement strand
TTTATCGCCAACCAAACCGACAATTTGGTAGAGCAAGTTGCTAAGGAGCTGCACTCCCGCTGTTACGGCTATGTCGACCTGTCTGGCGTCGAACGAAGTCCAATACCTGTGAAGGACTATGCTATCTACGGCGTCGTTAAAGAGGACAGCGAAGACCCCCACGTTCGGGTTACAGATCCTTCGTCAGGCTCGATACAGGAACGGTCGACCTCGACTTTCGGTTTCTGAACATGCTCTAACAACGTATAGGTGGCACCTTTGCACAAGCGAAAAAGCTCCAACAGGCTACGAGATTTCGGCCAGCAAGCAAAGAAGTTAAAGATTGCCCCATCAGCTGAAGATTGCAATGCGCCGACGGATGAAAGCTCCGGGATGGAAATTTATCGGCATCAACCCACAGGCCAGGATGCTGAAATTGAAGTTGACAGCGACGAAGACTGGCGGGTAGATGAAGACTGGTGCGAAAGGGTTATGAAAGAAGTCAGACGAGCGGGTGAAACTTAGGGATCGTGAATGTAACAGGCTACGAGATTTCGGCCAGCAAGCAAAGAAGTCAAAGATCGCTCAAGCAGCTGAAGATTGCAATACGCCGACGGCTGGAAGCGCCGAAATGGAAATTGATCGGCATAAGCTCGCAGGCCAGAATGCTGCGATTGAAGTTGACAGCGACGACGTGGGGCAAGAAAATGAAGACTGGTGAATTCTGGCCGCCTGAAGGGTCTCATATTCGTCTTTCATCTATCGGCTGGCACTGCCTTCACATCTATAAGTTGGCACTAGCCCCTCTTCTGGGATGATACAGAAACGTCGTGGACAAACAGAGTAGTTCAACATATCCTCAAGTTTCACCAATGGCGAAGACTTCCCATAACATTCCCAATTCTCCGAGTACTCATACCACATGAACAATTGGTCCATATTGGGCGTCATGTATGGCGCTTGCAGAACCCCCGGAACTGCTGTCTCAAAATGCCGCGACTGGCCCAGATGGCATGGAACCTTGACAAAGACGAGCAGCCCAGGGTCGCTTCGAGACATGTGGGATAGCGTCATGTATGTCTGGTAGCGCTGAGTCTGAAGGTCATGCAGGCGACGTTGCAACCTCGGTGCTTGCCAGTACTGAACTTCCTTCATGCAATGTTCCTGCAACTCCCGCTTGAGGTGGGTCAAATCCTCCCCCATTGACGCGGGATCCATAGTCTGTAGCCTCGAGACGACGGCAGGCAGGCTGAACGCCTGTTGTGGTGTCGTCCCCATCACACTGCCGGTGGCTGTTGATTCGGCGAAGACGACATACAGCATCTCACTGTCCAGACGGACAATAGCAAACATTGTGTTCATTAGAATCTGAGTCTCCCCCCGGAAAGTACATTCGGCCGGCAGGTCGATGGTGGAAGACTCGGCGAGTCGTAGGCCCAACGTCCTCGCTTGTCGAAGCAGAATAGGAATGTGGGTGGAAGATTCTTCTTGTGTGTCAGGAGGGGGTGGTGCTCGTCGCAGTGGTTCTAGTGGGCCGTGCATTGTGTATGAAGAGTGTTGGTGGTGGGGGATTCGGTCAAAAGAATGGCTTTCATCGGTCAGTAAGAGGATGATAAGTTTAAGTACCCTTTCTCAGCTGGCAACCAGTGGCCGGGGTCTCCTTTAGGAACATAGTACGATTGTAGTTGGTCAGCCACCACATGCCACTAGACGGCCGCCGGCATGCTCGACCACGGGGTTAGGCTTCCACCATGTAAGAGATAGTCACTATCACATCCCAGGCCGGAAGTTGCCACATAACAACCTCTCCTGCAAGCTAGGAGAAACCGTATCTTTATGTCTTGGCCTGCCGTCCTTCTCTTGTTGACCATTGAAGGCGTCGAGGATAATTGGTGTCGATCGTTTGCGGGCCAGCGTGTCTTTGAAGGCTCTCGTAGATGGCACGCGGTGCCTACCACAATACTCGTCGCATACAGACGTTCAGTAGGATCCTCGTGTTTGCGATATCAAGCAGAGAGAGAAGAAAAGATGGTACTGAGACTTAACTGCCTTTTCGAAAGTTGAGTATCGTATGCTCATTATTGACCTGGAAAGCCTTTCGATTGGTTCAACAGCGACGCGCTCTATACTGCACAGTACTGCGCATTCATGCATTGCGTTGTGCGCACTTGGGCAACGCTGCTCCGTCATCTCTGGTTTGACGGGCCTCGAGCTCCTCGGATGACGGTCGTATTTGCGAAGAGTGTCTTCTCCTTTTATCTAAGCTGGCAACCTCGGTGTCACCGCTGCCAGCTCCAAGTTCATATTTACCTTTGCCTATGAAATTGATCATCTCCAATGCCGCCCAATTTCCTGCTTTGACATTGGCGAGAACGATTGCGTAATTCTTCCGTTGTGCCCTTAAGTGATACAATTCCCTGCGCTCGACCTTTAAATTCTCGCGTTCCTTTCTCAGCCGATTGAGTTCTTCCATGAGACTATTCCACTCCTGTCGAGGGATGGTAATGTGTAGACCTGAGTTGAGCATGGAAGTCATCGTTAGGCGTTCGTATTTTGGCGAAGGACCTTCCGCTAAGGCTTGGGATGGCCTTTTTGGTCCTTGTTGATAGCAACACAATTCTGGATGTTGTCTCTTCACGCACCTGTCGCAGGGTGCGCCACGGTCGCACTTGACCTTGCGCCGATGACAAGGATAGCAACTGCTCAACTCTCGCATCTTGCGGCAGTCTCTGAGAATTGCGTCGACCCGGTCTCGATCCATGCCCACATCAATGTTATGAATTCGTATACACATGCATAAGTCTACTCACGCTGTGCAAGTAGGAATGTGGAAGAAAGGAAAGAGCAAAGAGGTATGCACTCTCGCTCATAAGGAATGTTAAGCTCGTGTCATCAATATGCGATGCTTTTTATCTGTTATTGAGTCTGCTCAGTACACTCCTGCAGGACGACATTGCATTTTCGGAACGACCTTTAGCCACTGACCCAGAATCGTCGCAGTGACAACTGGAAGATCCTGATACCTGGAACTGTCCAAGGTTTTGATTTGCTTTTGCATTTGCAACTATTGTGGTAGTCAGGAGCTTACATCGTACACCATCGTGTTTGTGAGCGACTAATGCAGTACTTATGCAAATGACAGGGCTTCACTTTACGGATAGCAGAAACTGGTGCAACCGAGAAAGCGCTCCGCGAGCAGCGCCAATCCCCTTTCGAAAATAAAGGTTCCTGCTCCAAACTCTTTTGGTCCGAGAGCCACAGCCCCCATTGCCGTCCTGGCCAATGATGCCAGTCGCTCTAGCATCGTCTTTTGATCTAATCGTTCTAGCTCCTTGGCAAGTCTCACTTCGGGACAAGTTTGCGCCGAAACGTCACACTCAAGTTCCTGGAGCAAATCAACGTTGGCGTACCACGGCGGAAATCGGTGCTCCTGGCACCCGCCAGATCTAGGGACTAGCGCAGATTACGCCAGATCGCGGCACATGTAATGTACGTGACTATGTTTGACGATACATGCAGGTGACATGGCCTGTCTCTAGTTACCACCAATAACAGGTCACCTTGGTGTTCCAGCCAGTTTTGTTGTGTGGTCGGCGTTCAGCCACTGTGCAGCCTGCCTGTCAGGAAGTTCATATGTTAATTTGGATCAGAAGTTAGAACGATCACACCAAGTCGTGGTGGCTGAGCGAAACATCTGGCTTCGTGGATGCAGGAGACCACGGATTGCCGTGGGGAGACCATTGTGAAGAGTGGCGAGAAGTACTAGCGCTTCAATATGAAACTTCGGCTACCATCAAAACGCGCTCGACTCGGAAAACGCTAAGGTAATAGTGTTTAGTACCACAGGTAATAGTGGTGGTTAGTAACGACACACATAGTTGGCCAAAGGGATGCGGCAAACCACCATTAGTCGTGACGCCAACAGCGCCCCCTAATAAAAATTCCAAGCGCCATTGGATATCCTGTTTTGTTTAAAGGACTTGCCATATCTGGCAATTCGTGACTAATTTCGTTGCCCGAGGGCCTACGCGGTCGCAAGATTATGGATACTCATGCGCCAACGCCGCGTTGCCTTGCATCTTGATCGTCGAGCGGTGAGGCTGAAACCAACCTCGACAAATCACGGTTTCTTCGATAGACGGGTGAGTTCTTATCGATTTTAAACGGTATAGCCCGCTTGTAGCATCGAGGGTACAAAGAGATCATAGTGTAGGACCGCATAGCTGGTTAGGACCACTATGGTTTGAACTTGAACTTGCCTATTTACAGAAAAGCTTGAAATATGCTGTTATGCACAGTCTGGCACGTGCGTAGGTCCAGCCTCCTTACGCCTGTATCTTGCTGGCTACCAGGAGCAAAATTTGTCCTATTGCTTCTGTCGCAAGTTCGGGCCGGGCACTCGTTCCGTGTAGGGATCGTCTACCGCTACAGCCTCATCCAGAGGAGGTGACACCGCTGGGCTGTTGCAATTTGCTGAGTCTTGAGACCAGTGTAGTCTCAGTATTTGCTCCCCACGTTTTACTGTGGGCGGAAGAGTGTAGAAAATCAGGCACGAAGGCATGATATCCACTGGGACATCTCCACTTCGAATAATCCTGGCCAGGTGTCCCGATGACTAAACACTTAGCCCAATTGTGAGATGGACGCTATTACAGATTACGCAGTTCATCCATTATTAAGGTCACCAGAAAATGCCGCACAAGTCCGTAATATCAAGAGCTCACTTGGAACAATGAGCCTGATGCCCGCAATCAGCAACCGCTGCCGAGAAAATGGGGCAAAGTCACTTCGTTAAATCGCGAGAGGCGACCCCGAGGTGCGGACAGCTTTGTCATTGCCAAGTTTCGATTGGTCGAAATATGTGGAAAGGGGGCGGCGGTCAACTAGCACCAGCCTGCAGCCACATGAATCTTGATACTCTTAGTCTATCTCACGAGAAGCAAACTTGAGACTTCAATATTGACGGAAACACAATCTAATCATCTTCGGCTGCGGTGTGGTATCTATCTTGCTATCCGACCCTCCCTCGATGATCATATTTCATGCCAGCCTCTGGCGTGCACGTGGCCTGAACTCCGCCTGCTTCGCAAGTCGACTGTGCAGAAGCTTTTACTGTCTTCCCGCCACTCCTACTAGACGACCGAGTCGTAAGTACAGCACACCTGCGCATATTCAACTATCAGGCAGAATGCACAGTGCATCGGTGCCTTGGGAACAGGTAGTTCCGCAAGCTCGCTGCACTTCGCCCAAATCAATCACTCGACACAGCCTTCTGAAAATGCTGGAGACAAACCAGGATCTCCGCGCCAAGTATTTGCTTGTGGATGTGCGAAGGGAGGATCATCAGGTAAGAGAGCTTCCACGAGTTTCTCTCAAGCTTGACCGTGCCGAACCATTACTAACCACATCGACACAGGGTTCGACTATCCTCGGGTCGCTAAACATGCCTGTCCAGACACTTCAATCGAGTCTGTTGACACTCTACCGCCTCTGCAGTGCTGCATATATCCAAAAAGTGATCTTCTATTGTGGTAAGTCATTTTGTCCTTGGATCGAGAGCCTTTCGATGCTGGAGAGCTTCAGCGGATGACTTCCTAATACACTCCCAGGACATTCAACTGGCCGTGGTCCGAGAGCTGCCGGGCTTTTCGATGATGAGATCCAGAGGAACGGTGGCGAGGCCGAGATGGAAAGTCTAGTATTGACCGAGGGGTTTAACGGGTGGTCCGCAGCAGGTGGCGCGTTCGACAAGTACACTACCAAAAATTAAAACGAAGAACTCGAGACATTCCGTTTACATAGCTGTGTAGGATCGGTAGTTTGTTCGCTAAAAGCTTGGGCTGCTCATCCTTGGGTATTACGTTCAAAGTTATTCCCTTTGATTGATCCCCTTTAGTCGGTGGCAGATGTAACTGCCTATACCACGGCGTTGCTTGCAAGCAGAATTCGCAGTCGGAGCCGTACTGCGCCAATCCTCAATCGTTGTTTGTATATCCTATCTATCACTATCGCATGAAATGGTCTCAAAATGCCTCGGTCATTATCTGCAACAATGCCATATTCTCGATGCTACACGAAACAGCATTTGTGCAGCCAAGCTCACCACGGACATCCTCCATATGCTGTAGGCGTAGGTTCGCGATGATGGACGCCGCCTCTTCGCATGATATGGAGTTCTCAGGATGCTTGCAGGTTTCAGGTAAGCCTTGAGGGACTGTTGGCTCGGTCACTGTTGATGGAGGGCCGTACGGCGATCTATGGTCGATGTCTCTTGAGTCACATACGGCGTCGTCAGGGAAGGTGTCTTCGACTATCCTGGAGATAACATTGTGCTGGGGAGTCGAGTCTCTGACATGAGTGTACAGTACAGGTGGCTCCGCCGTCAACGAATCGCATAGCTGTGGTGCTCTTGCAATGGGTAGTAGTTGTCGTTTCGCCGCTGGTGCTGCTGTAGAAGAGCTGGCTCGTGCATTTGCTGATTTACTGTGATGTGACGATGTGATTGGAATGTCTGGCGGAGATGTCTCTGAGTGGTGATGAGACGAGGACTTCTTTGGAGCTTTAGTATGGGAAGTCGTGTGGTCACCGCGCATGTGTACAAGGAGCATATCGATGTCCCGATCGCTTCTATTAAGGTGCGACTTGAGAAGTTCACGCAGCAGATAGTTCTCCGCTACAACAGCACGCGCTGCCATTTGGACCTCCTTGGTTGCTTGGATTTCTGCTGCTTGATATGCTTGAATTTGAGCCTCTAGCTCTTTGATATATGTCTGGCGTCTCGAGCGGAAGTTTCGCTGGTTTGTGCGATTTCGCAGAGTCTGACGCTCTAATACTGCGTCCTGTTTGCCCTGCCTATAGTAGTCCAAAGACATGATTGTAGTAGGCAATTTTTTGGATTACTGTATGTCGAGTGGACGTATAGCCAAGATTTGATCAATCAGCACAAGTGTATAGGAATGGTAGGCTGCCGTTCCCTCCACATGTCGATGATGCACGACTTCTAGGCGAAGGCGACAGAAGTATCGCGCGATTATAATCTTGGCTTTGTCACGCGACGCGTATGATTGGTGGAGGGAATCTCCTCAAAACTTTGCACAAGCATAGAGACATGTGCCGTAGAAACCGCGACAGTTCACCATGATCTTGAGAATTTCACGAGGCACCACTGACCCTGCATTCTCGCGCTACGATTTCTGACTACCGTATTCAGCAGAGACGAAAGCCAGCGAGTATATTTGACACGAGAGCTAAGCAACTGTAATGAATCAGCGTTAACACAACCGAGGCAGTTTGCACTATGTACACGAATCCGCCCCATTAGTAAAACAATGTCATGATATT
Source organism: Knufia petricola (assembly GCA_002319055.1). Classification (NCBI taxonomy): domain Eukaryota; kingdom Fungi; phylum Ascomycota; class Eurotiomycetes; order Chaetothyriales; family Trichomeriaceae; genus Knufia; species Knufia petricola. The sequence continues at coordinate 28,952 of NMUC01000126.1, read as the reverse complement.
TTTACATTTTGGCGAAACAATTTCATAGCCACACTCGTCCTCGATTCTAGTCCTCCCACTTCCATCGCTTGGCTATCCACTTCACAACATAGACGAGTGCAATCAGCACTGGAACCTCAATGAGAGGACCAACTGTAGCCGCCAATGCTTCGTCACTGTTCGCCCCAAAAGTGGCGACTGCCACAGCAATTGCCAGCTCGAAGTTATTGCTTGCAGCTGTAAAGCTCTGCGTGGCTGCTAGCTTGTAGCCAAAGCCGAGCCGCTTAGTGACCACCAATGTCAAGAAGAAGATGACGATGAAGTAAACGATCAGAGGAGCTGCAACCCGAACAACCGAGACGATCTGATGCACCACTTGCTTTCCCTGAGATGCGAACAAGACGAGAATAGTGTACAATAGTCCGATGAGCGACCATGGACCAATCCACTTCAAGAAAACTCGGTCGTACCACTTGGCGTTGACCGCGCGAATGGCGAAACGAGTGACCACTGCCGCTCCAAGAGGGATGCCAAGAAACACACCGACACTCGTCGCGACGATGCTATATGAGATGTTGTTAGTGTTGTTCCGGCTGATCACCTTGACGAATAAGATGGCGAGAGGTGCATATAGCACCATCTGAAGCACGGAGTTGAATGCGACCAGAATGGCACAATACTGATCGTCTCCACCTGCAAGGCCAGTCCAGATCAGGACCTGGGAATAAGTCAGCACACTATTGGAGACATCAAACAGCGATAGCAACTCACCATGGCAATACATCGAGCTAGACCGACGAAGATGAGGCCCGTGCGAAGACCAGGTTCATCTGGCAAGAAGGCCCAAGCCAGTCCAAGCTACCAAGTTAGCATAAGCGTTTCTTTCAAATGTGCGATTATTGAAGAGCTTACCATAAGTAGTGGGGCCACTATCCAATTCATAAACACACTGAAACCGATTTGTATCCATACCTGGCGATGTGCAAAGACGCGATGCAAAGTCTCATACTGCACCTTGCACAAGATCGGATACATCATAACCAGAAGACCCACGGCTAACATCTGTTATTCGTAGCACAAGCTTATCGAGAATTCCCAACTTACCAATCGGCACCGAGACCTGAACAAATTTTCCTCGTTGTAGAGCTTCCTCCATACCGTCCACGAAATTACCAAGCACAATGCCAATGATGATGGCGAGTAGAATCCAAAGTGCGAGTAAGCGATCAAGCCATCCCAAATCTTTGTAGATGGACTTCTTTTCTGGTGCGGCATCTTGAGGTGCTTGCTTTTCGGCATCGTTTGTGTTGGTGGGTGAAGCCGCAACCTCATCTTCAAAGACAGGCGAATTAGAGCCATTTTTGCGACGGAACAACCGCATTGTGTCGAAGATTCGAAGTTGTGAAATTCTGATAAACAATATTATGAAAGATTGGATGTGAATTGAGGTCAGTAATAACGGTGTGCTATCTGATCGTTCTTTATACACAACTAGGGTCAGAATGTCGCAAGAGGCGATCGACAGTAACAAGCAGAGGACCAATGAGATGCTAGCACTGACAAAGAGAGTAGACACCAATTTATAAAGCAACGTCAGAGAGGAAGGAAGTCTCTTCTCGAAGCTCCTTACCAGCTCCCAATCAATCACAGCTGAGACCTGACAAAGCCAAGAGATTGCTCAACCAATGAATTCAGCACGTGGGTCCAATGTCTTCACAGGCATGAGAAAAAGTTTATGAGCATCTTCCGTAAGCCCATATATTCCGTTGGTCCAACGCTACACCTTTCGCGCCCTTCATAGCAAATATCAAGCAGAGCAGCAATGACCGAAAAGGTAGCCTGGCACAATGCCTATCCTAAGCCGCGGAACCAATCCCCGACTATCCTCGAACGACAAGATCTGCTGAAACGTTTCCAAAAAGGCGATAAGCCCGGTACTCATTTCCTTTTGGTCGATCTGCGGCGGACTGACCACGGAGTGAGTTCACAGCCCAAGCACAATAAGTGCTGTGTTAAATACTATTAGGGCGGCACCATCAGAGGCTCGATCAATTTGCCTGCGCAAAGCCTTTACAACAGTCTGCCAACTTTGTTGAATCTATGCAAAGGCACAAGTGTTGATGCTGTGATATGGTATTGTGGTGAAATAGGAACGGCTACATGTCTAGTGCACCGACGCTAATACAGTATCAGGATCGTCACGAGGTCGGGGTACTCGTGCTGCTGGCTGGTTCAATGATTTACTCCAAGATCGCGCTGTTACAAGCATAAGCAGCTTTGTTCTTCTCGATGGTGTTGCAGGGTGGGCTAGCGCTGGCGATGAATGTACCAAATTGATGGATGGGTACGATGCAGCCTCATGGAAGAAGGAGAAGTAGATTGATCGCTACTTCAGGTCACAAAGTCGAGGTGATGTGAGGAGACCATCGTAAGTATCTAGAAGAGGTCTTTAGCAACCAGAGCTTAGTTCTGATCATTGGGCCTGCAAACTTCCTGCCGCTGCATTGTCCTTTTGTTGTTCCTTCTGTTTAGTCTCCTGCACGTCTTTTGCAAATGCTGCGTACTACCCACAAAGAAACAGTTGCACATATGTAACATAGCCCGCAGAATATCTGGGCATACAAGTAAGGACGTGTGCTATTAGGCCTTCGCAGATATAGCGCAATCACTTCCGAAACTGCTCGAGTCAGGACAGTACCAAGTAGGATATTGGCATCTTACAAGTCGTTGGTAATACCACCGACAACCACGACAGCGCTAGAAGTGACGGCTGAAGTTTCAAGCCTACAATCTCAACACACAACGGCCCAATTGTCTGAGACATTAGCAAAGGCTCGAGCGAAGGTGCTTGTTCGCTACTTACCACCCAGAAGACGCCTAGAATGGCTCCGCTGATGATGCCGAACAGTACTGTCACGCCGAAAGAGGAGGCTGGGATCCACATCACAAAGCAACACAGACCACAAACCAGCGTCAGGCCACTGGCAATCTCGAATCGTCCATACCTATCACTCGCAACGCCGATGAATGGCCGTCCAAGTGCCGTGCCAAGGTTGAGCAACGCCGTGACTTGAGTGGCCTGTTTAGCGGACAAGCCAATCGTCCGCGCAAAGTCGGAAAGAGAGTAGAGCAAGGTGATGTAGCCCAGCATGCTGATAAAAGCCCAGAGTAATAGAAAGAACACGTCCCAGCGCATCAGCAAAGCATGATCGAATGGATGCTGGTGCGGCCGTACAGCATGACTGCGATCTCGCAGAAAGCTAGTTGAGATAATATTCGTCACCAAGACGACGATCCCGATGATTCGCAGAGCCCACTCACGACCCAGGTCATCGATCATGGCACCTGTGGCCAGAGAGAAGATCAGCCCGCCGATACCAGACCCTGCAGCAGTGATGCCGTTAGCAAGACTTCTCCGCTTGTCAAACCACTGAGAGATCACTGGTATGGTCGGGATGTACAGAAACCCAACGCCTATTCCCACCAGTGTACCTTGCGAGAGATAGAGGTGCCAGATGTGAGTTGCGTACGACGCAGCGACGAAGCCGCCTCCAAGGAACAAAGCGCCAGCGTACATGGGTGGTCTCAATCCCCATCTCTGGCATGAAGTTGTCACGAGAGGTGCCGTGAGCATAGCAGCGCCAAAATTGAGGCCGCCGATAAGTGCATAGTCCAGTGATCGAGATCCAGAAAAGGTGCTATTAGATAGGTAGTAGGACAGGAAGACTCCGAAGGACTATAATGTAAGCTATGCTTAAAAGGATCGTGGCTGCGATCATACTCACTGAGACGACGCCCCACGTGAAGCAATTGACAGCAAAGCAGCATGCCACACATATCCATCCATATCCACCATCTGGTGGGCGATTTGCACGGTCGTTTTGTAGATCTTGAGTTGTTGTTTCGCTGTGTGTCACGTTGTATAGCTGCACCTCGACTCTGGGGGTCAATGTCACACTTAGGTTTGCCATAATATGCCGAACAAAGAAGAGTTGAGGGGTGGATATGGCAGCGGCTTAATATGTTAAGCCTTGAGCACATTCAGCTGAGAAATCATCTCAGGGTTTCAGCCTATCTAAAGTGTTGAGCTATTCCTAATGCGTTCTCCTTTAAGCATAGTGGAGAGCCATGTGACACCTTGAGATTCTGAGAACGAGCGTACCTGCAGTATACAAGCTTTTGGAGGTTTTCTCCACTTCAAGATAATCTGTAGTGGAGCCAGTGATAGACGTAGTGGGTCAAAAAAACCAATGCACTTCGAACCAATTAAATCTCCCGAGTGACTAAGTGCTCCTGCCAACCCACCAGGGATGTCACTTTTGTACTGCACTCGCATAAATTGATCAACGCTTGATTCGCAGCTCTTTCTCTATTCGTTCACGTGCTCGACTCATTGTCTTGACAGATACAAGGAATGCGAACATCACTACTGTGCAAAATTTCCGCGAAGGATACAAATTTGTCTATACGCTTAGCCACACATTACTACCAGAGCATTCACCACTTTCGTGCCTTTCAGCCTTCACGATCGGTGAGAATACATAATCAGAAGTCAATGATGGCAAGCCTTGCCACCACTCAGCCAATTCCATCAACCAAAACCGCTCACCCACCAGCTAAGACGAAAAGCGTCACATGCAGTGTAACCAGCAATGGCGATCTCAACAATACCTCATCCATGCGCAATGTCGAACTGCCGCCTCGAGATCCTCACTTCGCTTATCAATCGTTGGCTATCCCTCCTTCCGAGGATGATGTCGAAATTCGAACAAAGTACCGCCCATTCCTCCTCCCAGACGAAATCCAACTCACAGACTGGATCAGCAGCCTCGAACTCGCCACAGTGACTAAGCTCTCCGACACTGACATACATTCCACAAACTCCAGATTAAAAGTTCTGGTCCTCTATGGAAGTCTTCGCAAAAGATCGTACTCAAAACTACTAGCCTACGAAATCTCCCGCATCCTCTTCCGCCTCGGCTGTGATGTTCGAGTCTATGATCCTCGCGACCTCCCTGTGAAAGACGACGAGCAGCACGACCACCCTAAGGTTCAAGAGCTTCGGGAATTGAGTAGATGGAGTGACGGCCACTTCTGGGTCAGTCCAGAACAGCATGGGAACTTGACTGCTGTGTTCAAGAACCAGATTGATTGGATTCCACTAAGCACTGGCTCTGTGCGTCCAACTCAGGGCCGTACACTGGCCCTTGCCATGGTTTCCGGGGGCTCGCAGAGCTTCAACACGGTGAACAACCTGCGCATACTGGGACGATGGATGCGTATGTTCACGATACCGAATCAGAGTTCTGTGCCACAGGCTTATACGCTGTTTACTGGAGAGGATGGTGATGAGGGAGGGTCACGATTCAAAGTTTGTGCTAATAGGGAAAGATTGGTTGATTGTGTGGAGGAGTTCGTGAAGTATACAATAGTTATGCGAGGCCATTTCGCTTTGTTCAGTGATCGCTCTAGTGAGAGGAAGCCGATGGAAATAAATGGGTTGGTGAATGGGGTCAAGATACAAGACATTTGAGCTGATGGGCGAAATGAGCCAAGACAGAGATCTCGATTTCCAGATAGAGGTATAAGTGAGAAGGCTGAGGTCTATATGTGATGAGCGACTGAAGTGGTTGGGTTGCTGCTCGATGGTGCAAGAATAAGACTGCGCGTCAACCGCGAATTGAAGAGGTTTAGGCTGCAAGGCAGCATAGGTCAGATATCGAAAGCTCGCGAAAGTGCAAGGGATTTCCACCATCTACTATCATTGAAGTAAACACCAATCGAAATAGTACATATGGATCCACAGTCACGCATCATCGACCTCGTGGTCTAAAACAGCTCTTGTCCAATCATTTCGTGGTTATAACCCTATCCACTCAACAACGAGTTATGGTGGCAAGAATAGAACCTCATGTTATTCACGAGTGATATGCTCAGTGGAGTAGCGAGTCCATATCTACGTATCTTTGACATATCGCCAGTTTGTGCTAATAGGATGCTATATAAGCTTACTAGCTTCAAATCGAGCCAGATAGAATGCCTGCGCATTGCAGAAATGATGTACAAGAACTACGGCACGGGCAAGTTAGTACGACTACCAATAACATGTCTTAAAGCATACTGTTATGAGGTAACCTTGGGGGTTGTCTCCACGTGACTAGTAAGGGTACGAGTGGAACGTCTGTGGTTCTACTCAATGTGCTGAGTAGGGAGTAGTGCCGGTATGAGTACCAATCAAGTCAAGTCTGATGGAGCAAGTCTGGTCTGCACAGGTGGGGTGGCTGGTATAACTTAGGTTAAATACGGAACTATAGAACTATACAAAGGAGAGTCGACAGCTATATACTTATAACTATAGTCCTGAATAGGAAGTCTTGGTATGGCAAGATGGCAAGATGGTAAGGTCCCTACCATCTGTCCATCTATCCATCTGTTGCCTCTTTGGGAGGTTACGTGACCGAACCTCTTGTCCTCACGTGCTAGGCTTCCTCGTGTGACCTTCCTATATCATGGAACACGGCCGCGCTGTGGCCATGGCCCGTAAAACATACTGGGCTAAAGGAAGATTCTGCTTAGGAACTACGTCCTATTACATAGCCTCATATTCTTTGAACGTGATATATCTACTTTCGAAACTGTATGTACAGAGTCCAGATTGGTTGCTTGCGAAGGCCATCTATGCCTTTGCAAGGTTCGTCTTCTCATGCGCGGCAATAATTTGCATGTCTGGCTGGAAGGTATCTTCGATACCGACACTTGCGCGTGTGACACTCTGTCGTCGATCATCAATTGTCCCATTGTGGTGATATTTCTTAAGGTCCTCGTCGCTATCCTGTCGAACGTCTGGTTGCTCGAGGTCCGTGTCGAGCTGCTCCTCGTTCAACATCTTAGGGTTAAAGGCTAGAGCGCCTTGAGGTATAAATGTTGAGCAAAACATCACCAATGAGATGATTGTGAACTGGATACCAGCGATATTGCGAATGGCAGGTCGAATAGTGACCTGTGCGTTGTTGACAGAGTCGACATGTCGGCCGAGCAGTGGCTGGGTAATAGCGTAGATGACGATGTATGTGCTGGAATCATTAGTCGGTACAAAATGGCCGCGGAGACGATAATACCTACCTGTAAAGGAAAGCCATAACAGAGCCCAGAGCGGAGACCTCATGGTTTTGGGACTCGATTCTAGCAAGAGACGCTTGAATGTAAGCTGCGAGAGAAACGTCGCCAGCTGCCCAACCGAACGAAACCGGGATGAAAGTTCCAGCCGCTTTCCATGCTTCATTGACATTGCCTCTCGATGGATGCCAGTATGGCAGATACCAAACAATGAGTAAGGCTAAGGCATCAAGCCGAAGCCAGGGCATAGGTGTCTGGATAAAGTTGGTGAAGAGGAAGACAAAGCCAGCACCAAGTAGTTCACCGAAGTTCGAACCGCCGACCATAATCTGGGACCAGGCAGAATTGCCGAAATATCGTCGAGCGATTTGTGGCGCGAGGCCATTCTCGAGGTATCTATGGCCGTACAGTGCGAACGAATAACCTGGTATTAACCAAATATATCGTCGATTAGTGAGGAGAATGCTGCCACCCACGTACACTGACTTAAAGAAGACCAAGAAACCCTCTAATACCATGTAGAAGTAGTTCTTCTTCTTCTTCTTCTTCTCAGCCCGCTCGAGAGCGGTAGCTCTTGTGTAGTTAAGGTCGCTGACGAAAAACCAGACGATAGAGGCTAATGTGAAGAGAATGGGTGTAATGATGAAGGAGTAGTTGTTGCCGAACCTTGGAATCAAGGCCAGGGCTGTGCAGAAAGCACCTGCTGTGCCAGCAACCTCGTAGAAAATGTGTACAAGGGCATCCATGCGCCGCAACTTCTGGACATTGCCGCCAACAATATCTCGAGGTATGACTCTTCGAATTAACTCAACCATACCCAGGTTGTTGTTAGTCGCAAGAAATTATTGTGGGAAGCACAGGGACAAACCGTAAGCGATACCAGAAATGCAGTAGATGGGGATGATGGCGTCACTGTTGTATTTACCATAGTAGCCGAAGTCGTCCTCATTCACGGGATGCCAGTTGCCAGGCTTGAGTCTTCCACCTGTTCCGGCGTCAACGATGAGCAGGATGGCGGTAAGTATTCCAAAGCAGAATATCGCCACAGGTAGGACGGCTTTGGTAGGAAATGGCTTGATTAAAGGCCCAATTAATATTGAGCCAACGCATTGGAATGCCTGGTTCAGACCTTGAAGGAGGCCGACTCTCTCGAAGGTCCTTGGAGTTGTACCATTTTTCCATGCCTCCCAGTCGTATCTGTTGGTGGCCAATGCCGTGATGGAACCATTGAAAGCCTCGAGGCCGAACTTGTACAGCATGATACCGCATATGTAGATGACGATATTTCGCTTCTCCTCGCGTGTGAACAAGCGCCATGAGTTTGTGATTTCCGAAAAGTTGAATTTCGCCATAGTAACTGGCAATACGGTCGTATTGCGGACGATGAAGAAAGGTGGAGAGGTACTATGTTGCACCTACCTCGTTCAAATGAAGCTTAAAAGGAAGTAGTAGTTGTCTTTGTTTTTCCAAAGTATGTATATCTGCTATTGCATCATATCCTACCCTATTTCCGCTACAAAATTCCTGGTCAAGAATCAAACATGCTAAACGAATGGACTGCACGGAAGCTCTGTGTGCCGTAATAATGTCGTTCTCTCCGAACAATATTGATGAACGAAATATCATGCAGGTCTTTGCTCCAGACGGTTGGTACCCTTATCCTTCGCATGGTTGGTAGTCTAGTTCGACCAAATGCAAGCCGCTCGAGCATCGACTTCGCACAATGTTTTTGATTCGGTGACGGATATCACTCGATGCGGAGACTGTTCACCGGCGGTCAGAACCATCAACGGGTTATGTACCAAGAAGACTTACCGATGACCATTTTCAGACAATCTTCCATGCCAAAGGCTGACATTTCCGCGTCTGCTCTCGTCGCTGGATCCCATCGAGGGTTGAGCATCCCGACCGGGCTCTCGACGTCGTGGTATATGAGATCTTCATAGTTGGGGGAATCAGCATAGAGAATAGCTCGCTTCCCGAAGCGAAAATCCTCTGCATCCGCCAGGCGGTTCGCATCATAGATGGAAATGGACAGGATCTGTTTGAGTCAGTTCGTCGCCGCCCTTCACGTTGCAGACCATGCTTACAAATCCATGATCAGTGGTGTCAATGCTGAGAGCTCGATTCAACAAGCTTTGAACAGAGATACCGGCCGCTTACACGATCAGTCCAGTCCCTGAGAGCTCGAAATCGTACTTACCGGCAGAATCGACTTGCCATATGAGGTGAATATGGCGTACCTGACTCGTGCTGCTCCTGGCCTGGTTGATCAGGTTTTGCAGCAAAGGCACTTGCGCGATGACGCCCCAGCCTGAGGCTACCATGACAACGACTCCAAAGGCGGACAAATTGGTGGACGCGCCGTATGGACCACCGAAGAGGGTGATGAACTCGTGTGGAGCAGCCTGTGCATCTCTGCTTCCCGTGTTCCGTGCCACACTCAAGACGTTGGCCGTCCAACCATGACGCGGTTCAATAATGAGCTCAAGGCTAGTCCCTGAATCATCTCGTGTGGCCGAAGTGACAACAAAAGGGTGGCTTTGCAAGGACGACCGTAAGCTTATTCCTGGCATCCAAAGATTGATGTGCTGTCCTGCTCTAACTTTCAAAGAGACTGGAAACTTGATCTTCATGTGAACAGCATCCCCCACCAGCGTCAGCACAGCTCGAGGCCATCCATAGAAGAAGAATCTGTGGGTGACCAACACAAGCAGCGCCTGTATCATGGTACTAAAGCCAACTAGGCCAAGGATCCCGAGGACGTAATACCTAGTATGGCTGTGTGCGCACAAACATTTGGTCTACCAAAAGACGCTAAAGACCATTAAAGCTGGTCACGAAGCACCTTTCAGGTCTGAAGCGCTCGAGTCCTGCTCTCGATGCAGGGAGACTATCAGAAATAGATCGGTGGCCGAAAGACCTGAGAAGGCCACGTCCAAGGCAGACCTTGACAGTGATAATGCTGCTTCGCTGCTAGTTACGAAGGTTGCGATACCTCAGGCGCCTGCCCCCAGTTACAACCAGAAGACGTCGAGCGCAGTCCAGCCTACAAAGGGGTTTTTGGTGTCAAAGATGTGGCTGATGCACTATCAGCACTCGGTTTTCCCATCTGCTCGCATATCAGATTATTAGACCCGTATATGCTGAGCAGGTTCTGTCGTCCCTGTATCAACACTCAGAAGCTGCCGCCCGGCGTGAAAGGACCACCCTGCATCTCAGAGTTCAGAAGAGGTTTCGGAGACCCAGACTGCTTGGGTAAATGCAAGCAGTCATGCTACACCAGGGGATGCACGACACGCTTCATGTTCCAAGCAAGGGAGTCGTTGGCACACGATAGTTCTGGTTGTCGGCATATCTGGCTTATTATTGCTATCTATCGTTGGCTGGGCCCTCTTCAAAGCACAAACAGAGATTCTGTGTGGACCGGACATGCAATGTCGCATACAACAAGGACCGAGACGCGGCAGAAGTGGGAAGCACTTGAAAAGACCAACAGGAGTAGGAAATCGATGCCTAACTGATCGATATGCTTGCTTCATCCGGAGGACTGCAACGTCCGTGATGTCAATCCAGCACCATATCATGCAAGCAACAAGGGAAGTGTTGAGAATGCTCTGAAGGGTGTTATCAGGAATTGGCACAAATGAGGTTATGGGTAGGTGCCACCGTGGCCGTGAACAACTGTCTGGCCACTTTCGCTGTCATTCCTTTGATGCGTTTGAGCGCCAAAGCAGCAGCTACGCCTCGTTTGGCTGCCCTTACTACATGCTGCTGAAATCGGAGTTCGTGGTCCAGGACCACGTCCAGGACCTTGACCTCTCGTTGTGGGTGGATTTCTTTCGCCTTCACCACCAGTGCATCCTCTGACCACTTTCCGGTTGTGCTTGTGAAGTGAATAAAAGCCGTCTTGTCGGCCTCGAGGGTGGCTCCACTGGAGATCGCCCACCTTTCCGCCCTGGCCACGACGGTTTCTTGCAGAAGCTTGGTATTCTGTCCGGCCGAGGGTCCGGTGACCCATGTTGTGTAGTCGTCGACAAAGGCGATGGCGCTTTTATTTCGATTGATTTTGGATGATACGAGATCAGCGTTGAAGTACAAGAACAAGATCGGGGACAATGGTGATCCTTGGGGAAGGCCAGCATGGGGGAGACCTGCAGTCTCTGTCGTGTGGCCGTTCACGAGCACTGATGCTTGTCGTCGCTGGCAGAAGTCGACAAACCATGTCACCAGGGCTGCAGGAATTTGTCGCTGTTGCAATTTCTTCGCCAGGACATCAATGTTGACGCCATTGTACGCGCCCTTGACGCCAGTAGGTTGTCTGCGTTTTGGCGCTCTCAAACAACTCCACTTATTGATAGTCTTGAGCAATTCGGAGTCGTGCCTACTCCCAGTGGCAGACAGTTTGGCAGTTATGGGATTGGAAGGTCGAGCGGGGGTTCATTCAGGCACCAGCTGCCTGCTGCAGCTCATTTATCCATCAATGCCGACTGCGCCTCTGTGCGGTCGCTCTAACGAACGAATACGCAAGGATGAAGAATGTCATCGGTTCTGCATTACTGGCCATCACAGCCAAAGCTCCGTCCATCATGTCACCCACACCTCCTTCATAGTTTTCACTTGCGATCACTGTGCCACTTATTCAATTGTATCCCACCACACCTTGTTCAAAGTCGCTACTTGCCATACAAATACACCGCGCCTTTGGACGTTTGATCGTGCATCTACTTAAGCAGTACTTTTGAACCAGGTCATCGTCCGCTAGAGTATGAACAAGTCTTTAGCAATCACCATCGTTCTCTGCACGGAGGCGTGCGACGAGCCTAGGTAATTTTGAGGCGTCTCGACATTGAGGCAGTCGCGGCCAGAAAAGAAATTGTACTACTCACAATCAGATGGTCTAGAGGTCGAAACTACCCAGGTTCATAACTTTGAGTCTTGCAAAGCTCGATAAGCGTGATCAAAATTGAGCTGTCGTGGCTTGAGTGAGCCGCAGTGTTGATCTGAGACTGATAGTAAGGACCGTGCAAGCCAAGAGCTGATGCACATGCTGACTCATTTGGCGCTTCCCATGCTGCATCGTCGCAGGCCAACGGCAATCGTATTTCTGCATTGTGAAATTCTGGCGAGCAGTTGAAATAGAGTGTCAGGTAAGCATCAGATAAGAATGCAAGGAAGACAAGGCGCAGTCTTTTCTCTTGCTGCAACCACACATGCCAGCTCCACTGCGAAGCTTCAATAACTTGACCTGGTCGTATGGTATGTAGATAGCTGTACGCAAACTGGCCCGGAGCAGACAGGTTCAAAAACTGGCATTGCCGTATAAATCGCAACAAGCGTCGACTACCAGCTCTTGCTTCACCTCTTTGTTCAGGACCACCGTGCCATGTAAGAATATTCTGTACCAGAAAGATCGCTTGCAGTTCTTCCAATTCAGAATCAGCCGGCCATATCACATCCTCGGAATGATACTGAAGGAGCCGTGACGTTCGCTAGAGTCCAGCTTTTGTACGAAGAACAAGACTGCGCACCTCTGTTTGTGAGATGCGATCACAATATACAGCGCCCGAGCACATAAGGATGAGGAGAAGCCCATCGTAGGTGTTAAAGAGGTCGAAAGTAGGTATATGTAACCACAGAAAATGGCCTTGATGGTTTTGATATAGCTCGAGAAAGTGTTTGACGTTATCGACGGATAGGCACGATCGGAGAGCATCATTATTTGGGTGCTCATGGAGCGATTCCTGAGGAAAGCAAAAGTCAACAAGACGGTCCAGTTTCGATTGCAGAGGGTTTTCCTGAGCAGAAGTGAAATGCCACAGAAGGGGTCCAAGCGTACCATCAGCTCCTAGAGATGTGGACGGCATATAGTAGCCGTTTGATCCACTCTCGTGAGACTCATTCTTAACCTCGGGATGTGCTTGTTCGTAACCATATATCTGTCCTATGTAGTTCTCGTTGCTGGTCGGAGGAAGAAATTGGTTCCAGTCATTCTCGACATGGTGTGGGCCTTGTGCAGGCGATGCAGTGTTGGAGCTGTACGTCAGCTGGCTGTTGCGCCCGTTGTGCATGCCTCAACCCCAGCCGCTGTTCTGATCTTGACCACCTTGCAATTGCTGGCCCATTGGAGGCTTCGAATCGGTCTGGCCATTAGCGTACGGCATCGAAGACATGGCAGGTAGGCTCACAGTAGTGGTAGGCATAGAACTGCCAGGCATAGAAGTGGCATAGGGGCTTGACTGTACTGCAGCTGATGAAGCAGGTGGTTGGTTATTGCTCTGACCGGCAGGTAACTGAGCTGCAGATGCCTGGGCAGCAGCCGCAGCGGCTTTCTGAGCAGCGGCCTGCGACTTTTTCAGGTGCGCAGCTGGGTTGGACGAATGACTCGCTCCTGTCGGATTTCCTCTCTGTACCGAGCATTTCTGAAAGTGACGCTTGAGAATGTCACTGCGTGAGAACGTGTCGGTACACAGAACACACATGTATGGTCGACCGCCAGTGTCTATAAGCATGAGTTAGTGTCCAACAGGGAATGGAAGATCGGAACTTACGTCTCAACATGTGTCGCATCAAGTGTTTCGCGTGCAGGTAGGTCTTCGTGCAGTCGGGACAGGGGAATTTTCCATCTGCATCTTTCTGTGGGATGGTATTGCCTTTCGGAGACCCATCGAGGCCGTTTTGCATGACGGGAGGACGTCCTGGCGCACTTGGTAAGATGCCTCGTCTTCCTTGAGAACCAACAACGTGGGCGCGAGTTGGGTCTCGACCAACATCAGTCGTCATACCTGGCATTTGTTCTGCTCCTGTCCATGGCCGGTCTGGCTGACCATAATTCCTGTATGGATCATTCATACTCGATTGTGGTGGGGCTGGGGCTAGTGGTTGTGGGTAACTGCTGGGACGCGCCCCAGGTTGGGTAGTGTGCGGTTGTGGTTGCGGAATGTTGCTCTGCGGTTGTGGCAGCATAGAGTTTTGTGGCATGTTGCCCATCGATTGCTGCGGTGCCATGTGTGGAGGGTACCCGCTGTCGGGGGTGGCCGCAGGTGATGGGGTTTGACTGTATGAACGCATGGGATCGGCACAGTATTGCTGTTGGGGCATGTAGCCGTGGCCGGGAGTGGGAGGCAAGTGGTTGTTTGGTGGCTGATATTGCGCGTTGATAGGAGGCAGGTGGTTAGGACCGTAAGATGACTGCGGCATGGTGCCATTGTACGCAGATGTCATGTTCGGGTTGTTGTAAGGCAACTGTTGTTGCTGCAGGCTGGAGGAAGCAGTCCTCGACAGTGCTTGTCTCGGGTCCATCAGGGGTAAAGATCGTATACTTTTTATCGTGTCAGTACCAAACTCCTTAAATCTCGGGTTCGCCTATACAATGGTTCGCGTCGCGGATGGACTCAAGATGGATTGTGGATGCAGAGCAGTAGGGACCGGACGCGATGGAAATTTTTGTGGTGCTGCTAGTGGTGGTGCAAAAACTGCATCACTGCCCGTCAGCAAAATGAAAAGATGAAGGACGCGCCTTCCGAGAAACGCCACAATAAGCAACGCAGTGGAAGCGAAAATGGTATATCGAAATGTGTATACAAGTGGAATGGAGTAATGGAGACGACGAGCTTTGGGTGTGGTAAGGTGGAGGATGTGTAAGGGTGGGATGGTATGAGAAAGGTGCGATGGACAGTGGACGGTAGTGCAGTCGGGTATAGCTGAGGGCCTCTCAAGGCCTGTGCCGAACAGCAGCGAGGGTTGGCACGCCTGCAAAGCCTTCCGTGCAGCGTCTTTAGCAAGCAGAGTGGGTGCTGGGGCCCGCTGTGGACCGCTGTGATGGGCATCCACTTGACTGCTGGTCGGCGGGACGCGCACTGTGCCAGGCCATTGTAAGGTTCGCACCTGATACCGACCCACAATCGAATGTGCAGCGTGGCTCACACAGAGAGCAGGGACAACGTACCCATAAAAAACTGACTTGGGAGCAGATGTGGATATTGAGGCTTGAGGAACCCGAAGAATAATGAAAAGCTCAATCCTCGACTATTATCAGAGAAGAGAAGGTGGAGAAAATGCGGAAAGATGCTGATGTGGTCAATTGCCGCCACGGGAACATCTCTCTATGCTCAAGCAAGTATTCTTGAGCACGATGCGCTGAAGGCAAGAGCAGCAAGAAAAGCTGAGAGAAAAGAGGAAAGTTGTGGGAGAAAGGAAAGAGCCTGAAAGTGGGCAGGCGTCGTGTCAAAACTGCAGGACGCCAGGGAGGCACCTAACCCCACCACCCGAGAAATGCAACAACCGAGCAATGCAACACGGTTTTGCATACAAAATCGTGAAAACAGCACCTTTATATCTCTATCTCCTCCGCTACGAGAATATTAGATTCGCTTAACCTTCCTTATATAGTAATCATATACTATCTCAGCCTCATATTCTAATGTATATGTACTTGCACCAAACCTTGATTGCATCGCACTGTATAACGCAACGATAATTGTAATTAATTACTTATACTAATAGATAGCACGCTCAATAGCGACAACAATGATGCTAGAATCACCAATATCCGACGATCGTGGTGCTAATCCGGAGCTCGAGAGTTACCTTAACCAGAACACCGATGCCACGCATTCGGCACTACCAAAGATCACCGCTACATTAGCTAAGTGCAAAGCACGACTTGCTAGCTAACTAAGCTATATACCTCCTCTACCTATAGACTTTAGACCGTAGGCACTTATTACCGAAGACGATAGGTACCTCTTAGCTACTTAGCTATTCTGGCGTATGTTTCCCGAGGAGGTAGTAGACCTAATCGTCGAAGTAACCAACGAGAAAGCCTAGTTCGATCTTAAGCTACGTACGCCTTAGGTCGAGGTTAATCAAGTCCAGATCCGACGCTAGATAGGTATTCGCATTAAGCTAGGTATATACAGCTTTCGCAAGGTAGAGCAATACTAGTATTTCGATACTAAGAGCAGTAAGGTTATAACCCGCGACCGCTTTTAAGAAATCGAGCGATATATTACTCTCGAAGCAGCAGAGCCCGACGAATAGGTGGAATACATGACTCATCTTCAGGCTCAAGGCGTTCCCTTAAGCTGGCATGCGGTCCACGGATTGCACCAGGTAAAGGATTTGCATCTTGCAATGGAGGCGGGTCGCGAGATTATGAGGCAAAGTTTGCAATTTACAGGGCAGGCAGCGTACTCCCCGGACGGAGGGACCAGGAATTGTGCCTAAATTGCAACGAGAAGATGCTATGGAGTGTTTCCGCTCGGAGGGACTATGAAAAAGGCGAGACTTGCGGTCGCGGATGTGTCATGTGGCGAGGATAAAACAGAACTAGACAAACCAGGAAGCTGCGCTTTTGAAATGATGAATGCACCAATGACGATCCTAGCACGGCATTTTTTTTCTCGCTTGTCCGATCGAAACGTGTGCCGTACAGGGCTTCCGACTAGCGTATAATAATTCGCGTCCTTGCAGTCAGTACAGCATTATGGCAGCCAGGCGAGAAGGGCCTCGTCAATAGCTCGACGGGAATCAATGGAAGCCTCCCACTAAGAAGCTCACAATAAAGATACATTCATATCGCGAGGTCTCTTTCGTAGACCGGCGGTCCTGCTCCTATCTATCGGGGTAGAAAGTTTGGCGTTCGACAGTACCACTATTATGATTATTATTTCTTACACCCGTGCAGGCTGCTAAGCTTATGGGGAACTCGCACTTTTCACTACACGTTCCGTCATCCTCACCAGCCTCATTGCCTGATCCTCCAATCAACTTTCCGCGTAGACGCCTGCGGAGACACTGAGTCAAGAGTTGGTGCACTTCAGGGATTGGACAGTTTGTCGGCAGGCGTCATCGAGAGCCATTTCTCGAGTGTTGACCGTCACGATACCAGCGGGTCAGCAAGCTGCCATTGTCCACATCCGTTGACAGTCTTGTGTCCACTCTCTTCCAGCCTTCTCCGCGTCGCCATTCGCCTTCCCTTCACGCCTCCGGTGTCGACTCCAGCCTCTGAGTGGCCTTGACAAAGTTCAGCATCTTCTTGATCACGTTCATGTCCGGCTTCCATTTCTCCTCCATGCCGTGGACGTATTAACCATTGGGTCTTCGTCGGTCGGACCATGCTCCCACGCAGTATGTGTGCTCCCCCCATCGTGAAATAGTGGTGACTTGCAGCTCATCTCGTGTGATGCTCCAGTGGGGACAGCGGAACAGAAAATGTCGCACAGTTTCTGATTCTCGACCATACGGGCACATTTCCGACTCGACCGCGCTGATGCGAAAGAGGTGGTGGTTCAGGCGATACTTGCCCGTTCGGAGCTGTGCCAGCACGCTAGCATCCTTCTTGCTGAGGCAGTCGTAGAGTGCTCGTGTGTGCTGCCCGGGCATGGCCTGGTCGATGTGGCGGCGGAAGGCGCTTTGCTCGGTCGTCGACCCTCTTTGCATCGGGGCGCGCTTGGTAATTCCGCGCAATGCCGCGGTCGCCAGGCGAGGGAGACTTAACCGAACTGGTCTGCGGTCCTTTCCTGTCGTATGTCGTGCTTGTGTGTCCGCTCTTTCGTGGAGCTCAACTCCCTGCGTGCGCCGGAACCCAACGGAATTCGATCGTTGTCCCGTATTGTTCTCGTAGGAGATGCACGACATTTATGATGCTGCAGAGCACGAATTGGCCGCTTTGCTGTCGCGGTGATGCGAGTGATTGGAGAGCATCTTGGCCATCGCTGAAGACGACGATGGTCTTTCTTCTCATCGCCGGCTGGACTTGTAACCGCCAGCGGATGGTAACTACTGCCTGATAGATCGCAAACAGCTCGGCGAAGTAAACCGTGAGATCGTCCTGGCATCTAACGGTCTGGCAGAATGCGAACGTCCGATGGGTGACTCCGACTCCAAGTCGCCCGTTACGAGCTGACCCGTCCGTGAAGAACGCCTCGCAGTGGGGATCACGCACGATGCTCTCTGCTTGCTCGATGGTCTGGGATCGATCGCCGGTGATGCAGACTCGCATTCGGTCGGTCCACGATGTGGTGACGTAGGGCTCAATCGTTTCGATCCATGACACGTCCGTTGAGCGAAAGTGCTGTGCGTGCTCTTGTAATGGTGATATAAACTTGGTGTTGAGCATGTCAGGCGTCGTTTGGTTTCCCAAGCCCTCAATCGTCAAGGTAAGATGCTCGCTGGTTAGGAATGGTGAAAGGAATGAAGGAGTCGAGAAAGAAAGTTATTAGACAAGTGAGGCGTGACGGCATCGAGGAAGGAAGTTTGCTTGGGAGATGCGAATGCTGGTATTGCTCGGGAGTTACTGCTTGGTGTTAGAGGTGGTTCGTCTGCTTCTGAGTCTCATTATTCTTGTCCTTAGTACGAAATTTGGGTCATCATAGTGTCATGTTCAATTGTTTACAACCTCTAAGCACAACCATAGAAATCGTGGAGACGCGGATCGGCGGCGAGCCGGGTACTTCTCGGTTGACCGCTTTCTTCCTTATCACACTCTATTCGCCTAGGTCAACTCGACAACCCTCGGTGCTGGCCAAAACAAGGGTCATCGTCTGCTTCTCAACTGCGACGAGCTCAACCTTTTCGTTCACTGGCAAGGCCAACTCCGGAAACCTCTGCAAAACGCGGACAACCACGTATGCTGCTTCGGTAAGGGCGAAATCCATGCCCAGGCATGTTCGAGGGCGTCCATTGAATGGTAGGTAACCCCAGTGCTTATTGGCAGGATCCCTGTCCAGCGGCCTAGCTTTGTCCCCTTCCCAACGCTCCGGTATGGAGAGACGCCGGAAGATTCAGTTCTCCTCAGCCTTGCTTGCGTGGTCCAACATTGGTAATCATTGGAATTCGTGAACATTGGTGTAAAAGAGTCAAGCTCTTGGTTACCGAACCAAGATCGGCACCACCAAAACCAACGTAACGCACTGATATGAAATTGTGATTGTCCATAATGCGGCACCTAGTCGCTGGCACCAGGCTGAAGTAATAAGCTGATATCCATGCCTCAACGACGATTGCTTGCATGAGCTCCGCGATGGCGCAGGATCTGCGCCACCTTCTCGTGACCACGCCATGATGCTGCCTGCAGTGTGTTGCCGTACTTTCCTCCTTGAGCGTTGACATCCGCGCCCTTGTCCAACGGGGGCATTCCGGTCGAGGGACATCGTCACTGTTGCTTATGTCTGATTGGAGAAAATGAAAGGTAAAGCTTTGGATTGTGCAGTGATCCGTACTTCTAAGTGCTGAAGATGGCGAAGAGAGAAAGAGAGGGGCTGAGAGTAGGAGAGAGGAGTAATCTCTTTTATGCTAAGAACAAAGTATCACCACGATCTATAGCTTACCTCCTGTCAGCCCGACCCCTAGATGCGTCTTGGTCGCCGTGTGTTGAGCTGCCGTCGTTCTGAGCAGATCGTGCTGCATCGACCAACAATCACGAGACAACGGCATAAGGCAGCCCAGGTTTGCCTATAGCCCCGATTTTCGCATGGATGACACAGATATGGCGATGCATTCCTAGCGGCTGGACGCCGTCGTCGCCGTTTTGGCATGCGCTTGGAAGGCGCAGTGCACCGTGGTCAGTCGCTCATATCAGCTCGATGGTGGCATATTCACTTGAAGCTAGTTTATCACAGCCCTCGCTGTTTCGCTTTGCCACAATTGAATGTAGATACCGTGACCTTCGGCTGTTAAGCCTTGCGACTGGGTAAGCTTGGATGGCAAGGCGGTCCCTCGCTCCATGGCGGTATAGGTCTTGATCACCAACCAAGAAGCATGTGTCACACGCAACAACATCGTCTTTGCCCGTTCACGCGTGGTGCCTGGACCATGGGAGCGTCAGGCGTCTCGAAGCATTGACCTCTATGCAAAGACTTGCTCCACAGCGGCGCAAGTCTTTTTTTTCACCCCCCAGTCAGGGCTTTGAGGTCATGAGCACTGACGCCGTGGTATGCCCACAGCTCCGGCGTCTGAGAGGCACTTTCGCAGCCTCAGCTCTGTCTGGGCGCATTGGTTTCGATGCTACTGCCTGCTCAGAGACCGTGTAGCCGTCGTTGACATAGTTTGATACCGCCTATCGTCTAAACCATATTCATATTTATTTGAAAGCTTATGGCTTAATTATTCATCTAATTATAGGCTGTATTCATATTCATATTCGTATTCAGGTATTCATTTATTGGCGAATTCATCGGATGCAAGTTGTTCCGATCCGAGGAACCAACAACAAGCTCAGCGACGGCATCATTGATACCTGTCGACACAAGGCAATCACGACGATCAAAACAATCAACGTGATCACGGGCCAGAACCACGATTCATGCACTGCAGCAACATCAGCATCCTCCGTCGTGCAGTCGGATTGCCATTGCCGATCGATGATCTGGACCTCGACGGTGTACTGGAACCAGACCGCCCTACAGGTTCCCGGCCTTTGGGTGCCATTCTTACCTCGGTGATAGGGTCAGAGAGATTGCTCATGTACGCGCGTATGTGAGCATCAGTCAGATGTTGTCGATTGTCGAGCAGAACTCCAGAGGATACAACGGAAATTGGCGCTGGTAGGGGTTGTATAAGGCGCTCGATGCATTATCTCTGCGGCCACCGAAAATAGTAGACCTGAACCACATGGCTGGGATCCAAAGTCTGGCATCTCGTAAAACACCTTATCTTGTGGTTGAAGCCTTTGTGGTGAGCGGGAGTCCGTTTCTTGAGAGAAATGCCAGGGGCATTGGCAAGCATTGGCTGAAAGACGCCTGATATAGTGGCAGTTTTGTTCATTGATCACATCCGCTAGTATATGCTTCTGCTCCGATGATCGCGCTTGTCGCAAACTGGTAGAAAGACATAGTTTTGAGGTGTTGGTGCTGTGCTGAGGCTAACCTGGTCGTGCTGGATGTCCATGACCTTCCTGCCTAACATATCGCTGGTGGTACTTTAATGTTAGCAGCAGCATGTCTCAGACCAAGAGACCTTGCGGTGTCATTTTCCGTGGCGACGGTGGTGAGAGACTGTAGCCGAAGGGTTGCATTGGCTGGCGAGAGTTGTTGGTTGGTAATATATCAGCAATGGGTCGAACGAGGACTGCGAAAGAGCCCCGTGTCTTTGGACAGTATGTGATCGGATGGAAGAGGTCCTATATCAAATTCGGGATCGAAGGTCGGGTTGGACCCGAGATACGCAGCGGGAATATGATCATCTGTCTGTTGTCCAGAATCCGGCTCCGAAACAAGTTCAGACATTGCCAGTGACCTTGATGTGTTCCATGCTCCTGGTCCGTACGGCTTCCGTCCAGTCTGGCCTTACGTGAGGCCTTCCACTGCAAGCGACAATACATCGTGTATGTCTAAATCTGTCTCCGCGATGATCTGGCGGTCCTGCAAACTGTGTAATTGCCGTAATAGACATTGCGCCAGTTCCTGTGGTGAATCGTTCTGTCGTATGGTCTTTAGCAGCTCCTTCACGTCTTTGCCGTCGTTGCACCGCAGTGCATGTAGCACCGCATGCAAGATATATTGCTGGCGTTGTTGGACATCGGATGCTGTCCAGGCCGTCTTCCGTCTTGTATCGGGTCTCTCGTCGAAATGGCAGAAGCCCGTTGAGCTTGCGACACCGTTCGCACGGGGCCGGCTGACCCGAACACTGGATTTGAGGTTAGCACAGGTCTGTATCAAAACACAACTATTAACGCTGTGTACCTTTGCTTTTCGTCTCTTGCAGCCCTAACAGGCATTGCTCACGCGGCGTGGATGTGCGTCTGTAACTGTAAAAGCGCCCGGGAAGGAGAAGGGTGCGCCACCGGTGACAGCGCTCTGCATGCGCCCTTGTTGTGCTTCAGACACAATGGAGGGTATCCAGAGGTGGTCACCAACGGCATTCGGAAAAGCAAAATGTCAGACATGATGACGGTCTGCCCACAGTCTTATCCTTTCGTGTGCCTGCGATACAGACCGGATTGGGGCTAGCGTGAATGCGCTGCACGTGAATCGAGGAAGAAGTCTGTTTGATAGGTACGAATGCTGGTGTTGGTAGGAAGTCACTGCTTGGGTCAGATGTGATTCGTCTGCTCATGGAGTTCATCGTTCGTGTCGCTAATACGAAGTTTAGATTGACTATCTTTTTCCAATTGCTCACAACCCTAGGCACAATCAGGGCAGTTGTGTAGATGCAGATTCGGGACGAGCCGGGGACTTTTGCATCTGCTTGGTTGACCGCTATCTTCCCTATTGCACTCTATCTACCTCCCGTCAACTCGATAACCCTCGCCGCCTGCCTCGGGCGAATTATGCGCAGGTAAGGTCCTTCTTGTTTCTTCCTCGTCTGCGATTCCTGTAGGTGGAGACAGCATCGTCTTTTATGCACATAGGCTCCATCGGTGCTAATGTTATATTTTGTGATCGAGTAGTTTCCTAAGCATTTCTTTTTCTAGAACGGGCTCTTGGCAGCTTATCGCATGCCCACCCTAGGTAATCTGGAATCTATACAGCGTGGTGTATAATCCGTCTGTTCTTAGCCTTGCAATGATCGCTCATTCTAACAGTTCCGGTCCGTATCGTTGGTTGTTGGTGCAAAGCAAACTACGTACTTCGGAAGTAATGTAGTCCTGTTTCCGCCACAGCCACATTCCAGCTCAGATCAGTAATCGTCCAGATCAAGGTCATCCCACTTTTCCAGCAGAAACTGCATCCCAATCCCTCCCGTCGGCGCCTCCTCCCACGGCTCACTCCCCGTACTCTCGCTCCGATCCCTTCTCTCAAACCGGAACAATTGCTCCGTCTCCCTCGGCAACCTCACCTCCCTATCCTCCGCCGTTTTCTTCACCAGCTTCAAAACCCCCTTGCCCACTCTGAACCGGCGACTCGCAGCCTTGAGCGCAACGCATAAGCTCACGAAGGCTGTTCTGCAGTCGTTGTGTTCGACGTTTTCGAGAAGCGTGAACAAGGCCAAAGAGATGGGGTGGATTAGGATGACGGGGAAGTTCTTGACGCCCCATTTTGTGATGAGGTTGTCGATTAAGTTGCCTATTGTTACGGCGGCGGAGGTGGTGACTTGTTGCCAATAGGGGGTGTCGGGCGATTCGGGAGTGGTTGTCGCGGTCGGTTGGGTGTCTGGGCCGGCGGTGGTGGCTGCAGTTTGTTTAGCGAGGATGAGGATGATCCAGTGATGCAATGCACTGGGAGGCAAGGTCAGTACATGCTGTGAAGATGTGAAGTGCTGAAGGCGACGGGAGAACCGTAGCGTTGTCGCAAGGGAAGGGCGAGACTTACTGGAGTACGAGGACATGAGGCGTAGCGTGTTCAGTTAGCTGCATGCACAATGGTATGGTATTCTTCCAGTCTTTCAACCTCCGTTCCAGATTCTCTAGGGTGTGGGCGGCGCCACTGTTCTTCTCTTCTGGATTGATGAACAAGACCTCCTTCCCGTGTGCTTCTTTCGCTAGCGATGTGACACAGAAGAGATGGCAGTCTTCGTGGAATTCAACCTGTGGTGCTTGTCGCGGATATGGCATCCATGTTCTCGATTCCTGGTTGTCGTCGTGTATGTGGTGCGGGTGTGGTCGCTGTGGGGGACCGATGGTATGAGCTCTCCAAGAGCCAACCAGGGTGAAGGCGTTCAGGGTGAACAGGGCCCATTCGAGGCGGCTTATGCATAGATCCATCTTTGATAGTGTCTGAGGTGATATTTTGGGATTTCTGCTCAATTTTTCTTGGTATTTGTCCAGTTCCTTCGACATGAATACCTGTTCACTGAGTACTAGAAGGCCGACTTTGTCCTGACCGTTCATGTCTAGACTAGGAAATGTGTGAGGTACGACTCGTACTGGCAGGCGAAGGAGACTTACTATGTCCACTGGACACCGGTTGCTTGAACGGCAGTTAGAGAGATTCGGCCTTCCTCGGCTTCGAGGCCCTTCTTGGCTTCCGCGTAGAATTGATCTCTTAGCTGAGGGTGAGGCTCGTCCTCGTCATCTTCCATGCTGTCGAGAAGCTCGGGAAGTCAGCAGACTGTCCAGGCTCAAGTCATAATATGGATAGGTTGACTTACACATGCATCAGCAAGGATCATATTGACAAGGTAAGGAGCGCACAGGGGGTTGTTGAGGTCTTGGGTTCTCATCGCTTCGAGGAACAGAACTTTGTCCACCCAATGCCACCACTGATGAGCCCAAGTAAACCACAAGGAGATCAAGTGAGAGACAAAGTCGTCGTCGTCCGTTACGGTTGTCCATGGCTTTGCTGGGACTTGGATTGGTGGATTCATCAGATCAGCAATGCCACCGGTGCAATGCTTTCGTCGTGGGTGACGGCGCGTTAGTTGCGAATCTCTATCGAGTAACTCTGTCCCGACGCTGTTTGGCAACCCAACATTGTATCCATCATCCAGAAAGGCCTGGAGATCCTGTCGTGAGGCGTTGCTGCGAATCAGATTGAAGAGAGAATTGATTTGCTCAGGATAGCCGAATGTCAGCACTTCCAGTAGACCATCCAGCAATATCCGATCAACGTCGGCTGAGTCCAAGCGTTTCTTCATGGCCAGACGCCTCCTCCTATCAGCTGATTCATCCTTGATGCAGTCTGTGCCACGCACTTTGCATGGTTGGCAAGGGATGCCATCGGTGCACTGTGTCTAGTCAGACCACTTACTCGACTCCTAGCTGCCCTCAACGAAGCCAACGGACGTACCCTTGACTTTCTTCGCCGGCAAGTAGAACAAGCAAATGATGCGTTCTTTTTGGGTGAGCCTCCAATAGATGACAACGGGCCGGACAAGTTCAACTGTGGCGCAGGGGCTAATGTGGGGAGCTGGAGCGATCTTGAAGCCATCAAGTCAGTTCAATAGGAGATGCACGCTGTCGGTACACTGCTTGGTCATCGACTTAATTATCTGGACCTTGACCCGCCAAGAGACAAATTCAGACCCATGATCCAGGGCGATGTCGAATGACGAGACAATGACGTTGGTGACCAGGTTTGGGGTCGCAGGCTATGTTTGCGCTAGACGACCCTCCCAATTGTCGGAAATGCGGTTCCGACCGTTTTGGGACGGCCAGCGTGTCAATCTGTTTACAGAGTGCGACCGTGCTGGCACCTTTCCTGCCCAGGTCAAGTCAATTCTTACTATGCTCGGCAGTCATTTCTCGGCCGAAAACTGACTTAACTTGAAGATTGATGGGTGTTCCGGTCTCAATTTTGGGTTTAGGTATCAAATCGCGCAGCGCAGCAACGCGGTCTGGAAAGCTTAAGCTGTGACGGCGCCCAACTAGTGATCGTGGCGTAGCGACCATAGTAAGCCTTTTCTTCCTTCAAATGCTTTAGCTCTGAATCGAGATGGTCTTGGGGGAGGAGACAGGGATTGAGACGAGGTTGGATCTGCATAGTGGTTTCGGACATTGTTTCTGGGCAACGCCGGGGGCGTATGCGGAGTGGGGAAGAACGGGGGATAGGTTGAAGGGGGTGGGGTGATTGTTGAAACGAGAAGGAAGGTGACAGCGGTGATGAGGTGGAAGGGGAGCGTGGTTGTTTGTAGGTCGCGATGAAGGTACGATCATTTGTCTGCAGAATTCTCAGGACAGTCTTTGGATGGCGGGGCCGTCCGCGAAATTCGCGACACCGAGTTTGCTGTTTTGTTCTTGAGCATAGGCTGCACTCATCTTGCTTGCATTGTTGACAATATCACGAGTCTGTATCTCCTTCGTCCCTCTGCCTCACACTCATGTACTCCGACTTCTTCCTGTCATGCATTCCATTTCCAAACTCAACTCCTGTCGTCTGACCCTGCGGCACTGGCTGGCCGAAAACTTGCACCTCCTTATGGCCCACCTCCTTGATCCAGATCTTCGTGTCCGCTTGCCGGTTCTCCACCCCGCCTGCATCAGGGTAGACGAAAGCTGCCATGACTCGCCCACTTGTGATAGCGTAGAGGTAGTACCTGAGACGTGGTATGGTGCCTCGGCCACACATCATGGAGACGAGCGCAAGGAAGATCGCAGCCGCCATGGTGCAGATACAGATCAGTGCTGGGATGGCATAGACCCAATAATAGCGAATGTGGTGCTCGAGGGCGTGGATAGGAAATGTTGCCTGACCACCACCAACGTGGCGTTTTGAGTTCGCTGAGTAAGGTACGGGCTGGCGGTACTTGGCTGTATGATGACCTTTCGTGCCCGCGAGATAGTTCGACGCCAGCGTTAGGCGGTGATTTCACGATCTTGCACGACGCTAAAGTGCAACACCACCCTGAGATACGTAAAGAAATGAAACTAACCGGCAGCACTCCTCGAGCATCTCGTCGAGGTTAGTACCTGTATCGTTCCGTCATCTTATACGTGCCAACAATCTTGGGCGTCTGTTGCGCATATTTCGTCTCATGCAGAAATATTCAACACCCTTCGGAGGCGATGTCCCCCAAGAGGTGCGGACAGCGTCCCATCAAAGTGTTGCGTACTATTTGATGAAGGATCTCGAGACAGGCGCTCTGCAAACTGCATCTGAAGCAGAGACATTGCGGTATATGGTCCCATGTTCAGGATTAATCTCGAAACACATTCGTGATGTTTCTCCACTAAGCTTCAAGCAACGAAGCTGAGAGGCTTTGTCTGCCGTAGCCGCAATCATCGTCCTTACTAAATGTATCCTGGCCATCAATCTGGTTCACATGCACGATTGTCAACGTCAAGTAGGCGTTGGGAAGAAAAGAGGATGTGGGTCCCAAAAGAGGCTGAACGTTACTATCCACTGAATAGGACAAGAACTTCAGAATACAGGTTACTTCCGGTTGGGAGCCCAAAAATAGCATGGTATCAAGGCCAATAATATTATAATCTTTCGGTCGTGTATCCACTCTTGCCGTTTGACACAACTAATTGCCTGAGCCTCTAGCTCGCATTACGCCATCAGCACCCTATCCAGACAGTCGATCAAGCTGAAGTCGTGGGTCGTTATTTCGTCGTTCGAGGTGTTGAAACTGAGACACTGGGGCCTTTGCTCGATGGCTCAATCAAGTTATCTCCTTTCAGTGCGTCAAGTGGGATTGCGAAGATACTGTCGCGTGTAAGTCCGACATTCTCTTCCCAGCAATAGTAGCTTTACCGTGAAGGCCTGGCCTCTCGTGATGCCAGATGTTGTCGCACCGTTTCAACGAA
This sequence comes from Knufia petricola, assembly GCA_002319055.1. Classification (NCBI taxonomy): domain Eukaryota; kingdom Fungi; phylum Ascomycota; class Eurotiomycetes; order Chaetothyriales; family Trichomeriaceae; genus Knufia; species Knufia petricola. The sequence goes on along the minus strand of NMUC01000126.1, from coordinate 1,729 downwards.
TTTTCGAAACTGCGAGATGTCCCAACCGATGGTGTCCCTTGTGTCGGTCAGTTGGAGACCTGCTATCCAACAGGAATTCAGTTTCGAATGCGTTGGGGGTCAGAGCTCGTTTTTCGACCCGGCTTAGCGGCTTCACAAGGAAGTGACTCAATTTCCCTGGCATCTCGAGCAGTAAGGTCTGAAGCAGCGGAGTATATACTCTCGGCAGAATCCGATTCGGATTCCTCAATATCGGTAGCCTCTGGTTCATTGTCCGCAATGTCTGTAGAAGAACGAACTTGAGTATCTTGATCGAGCAACATCGTCACTGTTCGCATGTCTGATCGAAGGAATGGAAAGGTAAAAGCTTTTTGGATCATGTAGCTGTCTGTCCTCCTGAGAGTGATAAAGACACGGGAGAGACTCTTTATACGAGGCACTGGCCCCCAGCTCACACCATGGGCTCATCGTCTGTCAGCCTGACCCCTCGATGCGTCTCGGTCGCTGTGTGTTGACCCGCCGTCGCTCTGAGCAGATCGTGCTTCGTCGGCCAACAATCACGAGACAACAGCATAGAGGCAGCCTAGGTTTGCCTGTAGCCCCGATTTTTGCTTGGGGACCATGCGTTTCCTGACCACTGGACGTCGTTGTTCGCCGTTTCCGAGTGCGCCTTGAAGGCGTAGTGCCGTGGTCGGTTGCTCACAGGGCTCGATGCTACGGTATTCACTTGGAGTTAAGTAGTCTATCACAGTCCTCGCTGTTGCGCTTTGACGCAATTGAAGGTAGGTGTTGTGGCCTTTAGCTGGCAAGCCTTGTGACTAGGTAAGCCTCGGAGATGGTGTGAAATTCATAACAGAGCATCACATGGTGCGCCCAAGCTTCAGTCTTCACTCGTCATTGTCCTGTCAACGAATGGCGTGGATGCTGTGCCGAGGAATCTATATCATGGTGATCTATGCTATGGGTAATAGAGCAAGTACAGTCTAAGGCGCAAGCTCGTAAGGAGACGAGCGATACTGGTGCCGCTGACGAGAAGGGTCGAGAACCGCGTTTAAAGCTGGATTGAGACTGTGAGATGGACGGAGTGATGCTGTACCTGCCACATCAGCATCTCGACCAAGACCGATGGAAGATCAGTAACGTGGACATCGAAGCTCGAAGCGCGGGTGGTAACCGCATAGATCTAATATTAGGACGAGATGGGCCCAGCGAGAGATTAGGACAACACTGTCTGAAAGCAAGATGCGTTGGCGATAGATCTTGAGCGGAGAAACAGCTTAACAAAGGAGTTCGGTCAGGACCTTTCCACTTTTAAGCCCAAAGAAAAAGATGCATTAGCCAAGCAATCACTTTTGGTTGGCTGGCTGGCACGTCATCATGCGACATGATGTCTTGACTTTCTCACGGCGCAAAAGCTGATAGAGATCATTGTCTTCCACTCCTGAAGTGATCGCATGCTCAGCTACCCGACATGGCGAAACAACAATCTGCGAAAACCCTTGCAACGGACGCAGTGCGCATGTCAAAACAAATATTGCCATCATATATTATTGACTGGATACTGATAATATGAGTCGTCTGAAAAACATAATCCTTTACTAACAACAGCCAGGTTGTGGGCCTCCTGATTGATTGATTGATTGATTGATTGATTGATTGATTGATTGATTGATTGATTGATTGATTGATTGATTGATTGATTGATTGATTGATTGATTGATTGATTGATTGATTGATTGATTGATTGATT
>NMUC01000125.1:0-36788 GCA_002319055.1 Knufia petricola | reverse complement strand
TAGTGACCACATCTGAAGCGTATCAACCGGTCAAGGCACATGCTGGAAAAGTGGCTTTATGCGCAGCCTCATTGTAATTGGGAAAAGCCTGGCACTCGGTTGTTCTGCGGTGTCGTGGAAACAGGTCTTGGTGTGCAATACCGGATGCGGCTGAGACAGCATAAGGAGGCAACAGTGCTTGAGTAGTACCTATTACTTAGATCTGCAGATCCGGTTTCCATGCTGGGCACAAATTTGATTGACTTGTGCACAGATAGTCGTCGCCCTCATGTGAAGGCACAAGTGGCAAGGAGAAGTCTTGGCTCCTCTAAAGCTTGGCGACATCATCAATGTGCTAGAGTCAGGTGACCCACTCACCCGAGGAAGCCGGTGTGCCTTAGATACACATGAACGGAGAACTTTTTGGTATTGGATTTGTCATGTCATGGCTGATGCCAAGGACACCGTCAACCGTGTCCTGGCCTTCCGTTACTGTCAATCCACCGGGGACGTACCGCCGTGGTTAGCTGCCTAAATTTTCGAACAAGAGTGCATGCACGGCCATGGGTTCAATCTAGCGCTTGTCACCTGGTTTTCGGCCATACCCATCTTTCGGCCACGATTCTTCACTAAAATAATGAAATTTTGAACTATATTAGCTAACTGAGTTTATTACTTAACTTATTAACATTAGATAGATAGCTTTATAATATACTTAATTTAAGGTATAAATAGGTAATATTTAACAAAAATTAGTCTTACTATTAAAATAGCTCCTAAAAGTTAGGTACTCTAAAATTCCCGCGAAAATAGTGCTTATTTAAAAATTCTAATATCTTTATAAATACTACTACTACAAGTATAAAACTTTAATATAAGCTTTAAAATAGGTTTAAAAGTAATATAATATATTAGCTTTAATAGTCTTAAACTATTATTTAGTAAGATAGCTATAGTAAGCATCTACTAAGAGTAGTAGAAAAGTGCTTACTATAGCTATTTTAATAATCAGTAATCTTATAGCTTTATAACTTAAATATACTATATTCTAGGCTATCTAAAAGCTTACATTAAATTTATGTAGTTATACTATTCGAATTTATAAAGATATTAAAAGATTAAAATAAGTACTAGTTTCGTAGGAATTTCGAAGTAGTCAACCTTTAAAGACTACAGTATTATACTAATAAAAGTAGTTAATTTTTCAAGTGCCTAGTACGAATATTAACTACCTTAACTTATACTATCAATAAGTTTAATACAATATACGTACTCGTGGCTGAGCTAGAGTGTACGAAAAGTATCCATATTTTAGTGCGATATCCTGTCCGAAATACGAGTATGGCCGAAAATCAGGTGACAAGCGTTAGTCATGTGTCGCTTAGCTCCTAGCCCCATGGGTTTCACACTTCGAAGATGCCTCTACTCGTGAGGCCACGTGTACACGAGTCCACAAATAGAAGCACCCTGGCATATCACCGCTTGAGCATTCACACTTCTTACACTTGAGGCAAGGGCTTAAGGTTAGGGTTTTTTCGGCTGATGCCGCTGGTTTCAACAGATATAACACTGGTACTGCGTACTTGACAATCCCTTTCCATATGATGAAATTCGTACATACAGCTGGAATCCATGCTCTAGAGCACATGTGAATATGTCGACGTTCGTTCTCAACGGATCAGCGGAGGACGAGACAGATGGAAACATGCGCTGGGATCACTTTCGACATTGCCCCCATTTCACTGGTAAATGGGTGAGGGCGATGCCGCTCATCAGCTTCTGCGTCTTTCTGACGTTCATGGTAATGTAGGTTGTATTTTGGGGGGATGCACGAGATTCTTATTGCTAATTGTACCCTAGAGTCTCAGGCCGTCGCAAGAGATGCAATCCACGGACCATTAGAGATGAATTCCAAGGGGTTGACGTGGAGTCGAGGGTTGTTCGCCCTCCATACACCATCCGGACGCTCAATGAAACCACACCTTTGCTGAAAGCGGAGATTTGGAAGCAGGCGAGACAAGATCCACGCGACGCAACAGCTGCGAGTCTTTCCAAACAGCTCATCTGGTCAGTCTTTCCTTGCATCGAGCTTATAGTGGATTACTGACTTCTAAGTACGGTTTGCCTCGACCCCATTAAGCCTCGACATGACATACGAGAACTAGTCTGCTTACATATTTTCCACTGTACTTGTATTGAAAGCTGGTGGCTCAGAGGGAATGCACTATGTCCGTTGTGCAGGCAAGCAATCATCATTGATAACGCATGACCAGGAGCATCTGTGATGAAATGCCCGATTCAAGCACCACAGCATGTGCTGTGTTCAAATTGTGGCGTGCACCACCATCCCAAAGGATACGACCATCCTGGCTAGCGATGACTTGCAAGCGTAATACGGTACAGGCGATTTGACCTTAGTGAGGAGGACCAGAATTGAGTGGGGATGTACATCGGCTGGTTTTCAACATATTGAATATTGCTTCATTACATACTTACAACGAAAGTGTGACCTGCCTATCAGACAGCTAGATGGTTATGCAGTAACCCCTCGTGGCGAGCTAAATCAACCTCATTCCGAAGGACGTTTGTGTGGCTGGATATCCTTGGGAGCTGGCACGGCAACGGCTTGAAGAGATTAGAATGTGTCTGTTGGAACTGGTAGATGGTTTGGCCTCTACCTTGAAACTCATCAGTGTTGTTCACGGTTTGCCAAGCGTCTACCTGGATGAATGCGCATTCAGATTTATGCCTGCTAAATAGCATAAGGAGGGCACTCAACTCCGAGAACCGCTGGACAACGGGACAAAACACGCCAGTTGTTGGTGGGCCAGATGTCTACTTCTGACAAATGTGCCTCACTTCTCCCGACAGCTTCTCGTAAGCGACTACCATAGCTTTGATACAGTATCTGCACCGGTACTTCCAGACAGAAGGTGGTTCGATACGGCCCAGCCACTTGTACCCGAAGGTTGACCTTATATCGATGGGAGACCAAGGACGAGTCGAAAGTAGGAACGACTAGATGCTTTGAGTCTCGAAATCCAATATTCAGAGTTGTCTCGGCCTGCCATTGAGGATGTGCTTCTCTTGTATTGCTTGCTTGCCATCTTGAAAACCAGGCGATGCCGCATGCCTTAGCGCATTTGTGAGAGCGTCTTGTTAGGGTGGCAAATGCTGTAGACGAACTTAGCAACATGCTCCTTGCAATGCACCCAGTCAAAGAACATTGCCTGAAGATCACTCGTGGGAAAAGGTGATGCGTAGCGTCGATTTATGCTGCAGAATAACGATAACGGTGGACATGACTCACAAACAGGACCATCGAATTGGCGCCTTAGCTACGGTCAAGGTCGAGGATCTGTACATAGCAGCACATCCTTGCCGAGAAAAGCGTTCTGCCAACATACCAATGGCAGGCACAAGTATCCTACTCCAGAGCTCCTCACGGAGAATGTGTAACGAGATCGTGAAGGCTATCAGTGCTGACGGCCAGGTCCCCCTCTCGGGACCATTGACTTGCTAGAATCATCCTGTACTTGTGACAAACCGGCTTCTTCCTTCGTTGCTACTCCATCAGCATTGCAACAGCTCACTGCTGGAAGAAGTCGTCGACTCACCACAGTAATGCGCAGAAAGCGCCAAGTGGATTTTTTCCGGTCTGCCACCGTTCCTCCCTATGCAGCCGGACCATGCATCGCCTCCCTCGTCCACCAACAACGCAGAGCTTCATGCTAATGAGGCTTATATGATATGACGTGCGCCTTTTGCAGCCCAATGACGCCGCCACTGTTTGTCGGCTGAAGATCCCTGCGCCTGGCTGTTGCTACGGGTAGATTGTATTGGCTACCGTCGTAGCACACCAAGTATACTCCGTCCCTGTGTATTTCATATCCTGCTAGTCTGCTCGCGACTGTCCTTGTTACGGCCCCTGACCCATACAATGTAACAGTCCAAGGCAGAGTTGCGATCGTCACAGTCTCTGTCCAAAGTGGTTGCTTCCACCGACCCACGGACCTTGCTTACTGCAGTACTGCCACTGACTCCGGTATCGCGAAGCATATTCGGCATTGGTGGTCTTCATTGTCCATCACAGCGATGTCTCATCCTACCATGTCATCTCGTCATATTGAGATTGACCAACCTTCATTGTGCGATCGTGCTTGAGTGGTGTCGGTGTGGGCTCCTGAATGGGGAACTTGTCCTCGCGTGATCGTGCTTGTGTGCGTTTGCCATTGAATCTAGTCTCTACTCGACCTCGTTTGTCTCCCGCAAATTTGTCTAAAGCACATATTTGACGTGCCTTTCTGAGGTGATGGCTAGCCGGCGAGTAGTCGTCAGAGCATTACCACCTCGCGTCTATAGGGGAACATTGTGTAATAAGCGCCGTCCGCACATTGTCAACGTTGTCCGCCATTCTATATGGGTGGAGTTTGCACGATGTAGGAGTTTGTGGAACGTCAAGGGTATTGTCAACTCACCTGGCGTTCATCGCCGTAAAATGTGGTAGAGGCGATCTGGGGAAATAAAGCTTGGCGAGAAGGTGCAAACAGCAATGCGCTACGGGGCGATCCTTGTCTTGCTGTCGTTCACTCGGATTTGGCAAAGACTGTAAACAATTGAAAATACATCACACCACACCACTGTACACCAATATTTAAGAGAGTTGTACAGTATTCCCGATTGCAAATTTTGAAACAGTCTGCTGTAGCTTTATTGCCCTGAAATGAGAAACGAGAAACAGATGCTGTACTTCCTCTGTACAGTGAGTTCAGTGGAGTGGTTTATCCGCAGCCAGCCTCGTCTACCCTGCGCCTCTTCAGTGATCGTTCTGTACCTTCGCTATTCTCTATAGTGTATACATTGGAGCTTTCGGTTGGGGAAGCCAATTTTCCTAGTGTAGGATGGGTGGGGAGCAGTTGTGAACAGAATGCCACAGGTCATGCAATCATGGCTTTATGCAGGAAGGTATATTGGCAGCGATGAGAGTGTGAAGAGAGGAGACAAGCTTGCAAAAAGCCCTCTCGTAGTGCAATCAACCGTTCGGTAGGTTTATCTCTCTCTCTCTCATCTTCATCCATGTCAATGCTGCCCACTGGCTCCAAGCTAAACAACATCATCACCAAAATTTGTACAATAATCCAGTGATTCCGGTCTAACCAGCAGCTGATATCCTATCCCTTCGGATGACAAAGATGCCGACCTCAACATCGCCACTCGCGGCAGCAGCTGTACTCTTCTGGAGTCCCTCCACGATTTCTCTGGTCAGCATCCCGGGTGTGATTGCAGTCCTGCCGCCACTGCCTTTAGAAAGTGTGCCACCTCCCTTGTGGTAGTCTACCAGATCCTGCTTCATGCGCGATTGCTCTTGTTCGACAAACCATGTCATCCAAGTGTCTCCGTCCAGCATGACTCGTGCTGTCTCGCTGTGTGCTAGGACGAACGAGCTCCGCGACTTCTCAATGCTGTCGCTAGCATTTAATGAGGTGCAAAAGGTTTGAAGACGATCCCGCATGCCATCGAATTGAAGCATCGAGTCTAGAGCCCGCATTGTTCCCAGTCGCTCAACAGCATTGGTATTGACGTTGCGCAGGATTGTTATCTCTCTCAGCAGAGGATCTAAAACTGGAGCGACACATCGTCGTGCAAAGTTTTGACCACCGGTCCGTGTAGGGTAGATAAGTACAAGAGAGCCATGTTCGACGGCCAATTCGCGAATTCGATCTGCGAGGTAAGATCGACTTGAGTCGGCAGAGAAGAAGTCAGACATTTCGTCCACCGCAGGGGGTGGGATGTAGCGCTCCAGAAGTATCAGATTTGCTTCAGCACTCATGACATGTCTCTGTGGAGGTAGAGGGAAATTGGCACAGGTGTGCCGAAACTCGTGATGGACAGTGACTTCGGCAGCATGTGTAAAGATCGTCTGATCATCAAGATAGCCGTCTCCACCATCAATGCCTGGTATTGCTGATGGACTCTGTGGGAGGTGCCTGACGCCTGGCTTTGGTGGGACCGCTAGTGCATGAGTGATGCTGATGTAGCGCGGTTCGGGAAGGATACGTTGCAAGTAGTCACAGACGATCTCGTATGTTTTAAGCACCCTCTGGTCGGCAGCATTCACAGGCAGAACCTGGGAGATAACTTTGGTAGATGCTGTCGGCATGTGAACTCCAAGTCCTTGAGCTGGCAGTCCCGTCAGTCGCTGGGTGGAAAAAGAGCTGAGAACTGCTTACTGGCCACTTGAAGCGCACGTAACAGCCACGGTGCTGCCGGTGCTGCCGGTGCTTCTTGAGATACGAAGGAGCGCACTGCAGACGAAGTATGTCCTTTTGCCGACCCGACCGGTCCCCCACTGTTATGCGCTATGTTTGCGGCGGTCGGCATTGATTCGGTCTTGGCCGGTAGATGCGAATGGCAGCCGAAATTTCGACTCGACTTCGGATGATGGTGTTTGAGGACCCCACGAACTGGATTAGGCAATTCAGTGATTCAATAACGCTGCCGGGAACAAGTTGGATTACTTTGGGGCTTATCTGGCATATGAACGATTACGCTTGCTTGAAGATCCATATGATGGCTTCAATGGACCAAACTTTTGCAGGAATCGGATCTTGCTGTTGGCATACCGCGAATTTGCATCTGCGGCGATGCTAACTCACGATGATGGGCCAAAGCAATTCACATTACTGGAGACACGCTACGATCAAGATACTAACACTAAAGCCTACGAGGAGGCTCGAAAATTCTGTGAATTTATGCTGTCACAGTGTGCTATGATGAAGCTTTATCACTGGAAGGAAGACACAGCTCCGATTCTGACGCTGGCAGATTTGTGGGATAAACCTGAAAACAAGGATGCAGACAATAGGCGAGGGACATTCGCAGAGTATATGCGATATGTTAGTACGCACTATACTCAACAGCGTAAACTAGTCCCAGTAAGGTTTCCACCCATTGAAGAAAGAATACTGGTCGCTGGTGTGCTCGAATCGCTTGACGATGAATAGAAACCTCCGAGAATTACACGAAGCTTGCCATATGATCTATGAATTCGACCAAACATGGAATTAGGCCCTGTCGCTTATTGGTCATCAAACATACCAATTCGCGGATTTTGAACGTCTCACACGTAACAGCGTACTTGAATACCCACTTCGAGTCACATTGTAAAGAGGTATATTAAAAATGGCGACGAGGTACTGCTCGCAAGCTACTACAGTTTACGTGGAGCGACAGGGCAAATACAATATTACTGGAGGAGGCAACAAATAGCGACAAATAGCGACAAATAGCGACAGCGACAGCCAAGACACGCTAATCGGCGACAGTACTTTTGCAAACGACGATATCGTCGGGCAACCCGGGGAGTTGGCGTTTGTTTGAAGTATTCACCACGCAATCTTTGATGGCTAGTCAATACCGAGAATAATGAATGAGGTTCAACTCATTTATCAGACCAGCCGTGTCCATCCACAAGTGCCTCACAATCGATTTCGTCCAGCATCTAGCAGAAATTGACATGGACGAGGCGGACGAGTCCAGTTTTTCACTATCAACGAGAGTCACCCTCGTCTTACCTCGCAGAGCTACATTCCACAACCACATCAAAGGAAATCTGCCACCCTCAACCTCATTAGTAAAGGAGCGTCCACCATCACGATGGCTACAGTGATCCAAGCAGTATGGGCATTCGGCACAGCACCGCACGCTGGCAGGGATAATGCTGTCTACGGGTTAACTCTATCTGGGCGAGATACTTCAATGCCCGGTATCGCGGACATCGTGGGTCCCACAATGACCACGGTGCCCCTTCGCATTTGTCCTGACCACAATAAGAGCGCTGCACAATTTCGACGAGATCCGAATGAGCAGGCGAAAAACGTCAGGAGGTATCAAAATGCCGGGCTGCAACGCATCCGCCGTTTCGGTGACGAAGCACGTCAATTTTCAGTATCTTTTGGTCATCCATGATGCCGGCGAACTGAACTCTTCGCCTCCACTTAGTGCACTAGAAACACAAAGCATTGATCACAACTTGTTACGACGCTAAGGTGTTTCAAGACGCTGGCCATACCTCACTCGGTTAAGCTCGGTGAAATAAAGGTTGCCAAGAAGAACAGAGCGGAGTCGGTATAATACAGATGAATACTTCATAATTACAACTATTTCTAAGTTTACGCAGCATGGACGGAACGAGGCTAAGCAATAGTTATATCGAGCACAACACCCATCCGGCCTTTCTATATCTTGAAACGCATCGTATATCAAACATTAAGCAACTGATGCACGGTCGATTATGATTAATCTCTATCATCAAGCGAAGAAGAAGCAGCTTACGGTCTTAGTAACTCCTCCACCTTCGCCTCTATCTGCTGTAAACACCTTCGCGATACGATTGTATATGGGTGCTTGTCTCCTACGACCTCGGTCATTTTCCTAATCGTCTCTCGTTGCATCGACAGCGCCTCCTGTAGCTCTCCCACGTCTCCAAGCGTGCTCGCCAGGTTGTTCATCGACCCTAAGGTGTCAGGATGGTCCTTCCCATACCATGCCTGGCGTTTTCGCAAGATAAATCTCTCAACTGTTATCTTATCCTTTGATTGTCCACACGAGTCCAGAAAAAGTGCTAACTCGCTGAGCAAGTCAAGAACAAATTTGTGTTCGGAAGCAGATTCGAAACATTGGAAGATATACTGGCAAGCGCTCACCACATGCGGGATAGAGCGTCCCCGTATTGGGTTTGCATTCTTCACACTATCCGTCATTATCTGCAGTAATAAATCAGCGACAATACTATAGTACCGCTGCTAACTATTCTCGAGCCGGTCGAATGCCCATGCTTAAACGAGGCTGTGCATCGAGTAGCTACCTTAGTCTTCCTTATATTTAATAAGCGAGAAGCTGGCCAGGACGCGAAAGAATCCTTCTATATCGTACCCGTTGATTTACTTCTTATAAAAGAGAAAAGCTGCCCATACTCGGTGGAAACCAGTGGCGTATTGATCATTGGAAGCTCTACGATAACACTCTCCCCATCGCCATCTCCCTTGTGTCCGTCTTCGGTTACCGAGTTGACGTCGTCCATGGCAACATCAGATGTCAAAATCCTACCAATGTCTTCGGCAGCAACAAGTCCCAAGACACTTTGACATCGTACACGGGTTATCGTCTACGAGCTCTTGGGGACATCATCGTCAGCAGCATCACCGTTAACGTCCTCTGCAAACGGTGCGAAGACTACGCTATTATCGTCCACTTTAGGATCGACTACGGTGACGGACACAACGACTGCCCCAGCATTATCGGTACTAACAGCAGCATCGTCATCAACAAGTACGAAGAGAATCCCAGCATCGTCAGCTGCAGTCCCAGCACCCGAGATGCCTTGCAATGCTCTGTCGTACACTTCACGATGCTGTGATTGTGTTCGGTCCCACGCGTCTATGGGTACCCAACCTTCTGGCAAGGCATTCAGATAATCTGCCACCTGTCTCCGCAACTTTTGAGCTGCTTCGAACAGTCGATAATCCTTGTCGTGAGCAAGGATCACTTTGGCTTCCAATACTGGAACGGGGCAAGGCTCGTCAAATCCTAATTGCTTCCACTTTTGTGAGATCATCCAAAGGTCGTGACGAAGAGCAATAACGCCATCTTTCCAACTCCTGTACCCGTAGTGGAAGGGCCGGAGGAAATCTTCGAGATCGAGGTTTGGCCAGAACTGGTATAATCTGCCTGAGATACCAAAGGAAAAGCAGCCGAAAGTCCGTCCACATCTCCTGCGCGATAAGCAAATCAATATCGCCCACATGAGAGTGTTGATGAATATCGATAGCAGCGAGTGTCACCTCGTAGAAAACCAGCCGGTCGGGCTCGGCCATTATTGCAACAAAGAGCTTGAGATCGTCGTCCTCCCAGAGCCACAAGGGCTGGGCCGCCGGGGGGATAAAGCCGATCTCCTCCCTCCACTCTTTGATCTCCTTCACCTTTTTGAAGCCAGCCGCTGTCCAGATGCCTAATTATAATTCCCCTTCTCTTGCACTCGCTCTCCGTTTCACTTTAATGTGTGAGAAAAGGACATGATCATAAAGCCTTGAATGCTCGCATTGATTGACAGATTGGCTTTCCAGACCCAGTAGAATGTTTGTTATTTGGCGCGAATCCTTAGGTTGAAAATTCAGTGTGTAGTCGACCCGCTTCCTTTGGCCTGGGTAGCCTTGGTAGGTAGGAATCAGAGTCGGCGGAGACACACCGATACCTTTGCTGTGTGTCCATTAGTAGAGTGTACAGTATATGGTAAGATTTTGAAGACATACACTGTTGCAATATCAACCTTGCTAGGCGTGCGCGCCTTTCGGGCCGCTAGGCGAAGCATGGGATATGCTAACCTGTCGCACCACTCTTCTTCCGTTGCATCCTTCCTCTTGCAGAAGTTGAGGTCATTGCTCAACTCCTCAATCTCGGACTGAAGGTCAGCAAAGGGTGCGAGCTCCGGACTGCTGGAGAAAGGAGGGAACATGATAGGCTGGAAGTCATCGACTCGCGAGCGCAAGAAAGCCTAGTAGAGTCAGTACCAGGTACTGCCAACGGAGGAAGGAAGAGTGTCTCACTTCGAGGCTTGCTGGGAGACTGGCTTGTGCTCCTTTAATGGTCTGTAGTAGACTTTTGAGGCCGGGTATCGTCTGCTCAAGTTCCGGCTCCCTCGCCAGTAATTCTTTCCTCTCCAGTATCGAAATGCTTGGAGAAGCGAGTATAAGTTGATGCTTTCTCTTCGTCGGATTGGAACTGCGACTTCTTGACGCATTTGTGGTTGTTCTTGTGGAAGATTCTGTGGCCTCGCTTGCGTTGTCCTGCCGTCCAATTCCGCTTTGGCTCGGTGTGAGAGACAGTTGTGCTATTCTTGCTCTCTTCGATATTGGCGTCGCATCGTCTATCGCTGTTGATTTGCGCTTCAATCGAGCAGAAGAGTCGAATGAGGAGGATTCATACTGAGTTTTAGCACCGAGGAGTTCTAGCCAATCGATGATTCGCTTGTCCACATGAGATAGGTCTGCCATGACATGGTGCTCGTGGATGTTCGTCTGGTTGGCGAAGAAGTGAAGACACCGTTGAGGATAGCCGTAATCAGCTTGAGGTTCAAACGATGACCAGGAACTAGACAAGAAATTTTAAACCAGATATGTAAGATGCAGAGGACAGGTGCGGCAGAGCACTAGTATGTTGTTGTTGCTAGGGCAACAATAAATTACGTCTACCCCCGCAACAAATTAGGCTCGAAAAATATTTACTTCAGGATAGAAATCATTGTCGTTATCATCGTCGATATTATCATCATCGCCGTTATCGGTAGCATCATCCTCTACCTCATCGTCCCAATGCTCCGAGCTCCCTACTAATATGGCTGTTTAATCTGGATAATCCTCTGCACTCATGGATGTACTTTAGTAGCTAGCCAGCATCAATCATCCGAGCGCACCACGAAAACAATCCAGATGCCTACAAGACAAAGATAGGCTGCTTGAGAAAGGATCAACGTTAAGATGCAAAGGCGCTGTCCAGCATCACATCGATGCGAACGCTACAGTCTGGTGAACGTCAACGTCGCGCGAAAACCTTTCAAGGTCAACTGCGCTTCCATACCTATGACGAGCGCACCCGAGATAAGGGTCGAGGAAGACGTTGGCCATTTTTATCTCACACACAAATTTACGTGGCAGCCTGATCTGTGACGGCGAGGCTGGAAGTCACGTTATAGGGCGTTGGGCAATGGGCGCTGGGCGGTCCGGAGTCAAGTCCTTCGTACAGCTTTTTGACAATCAATACCATTTCCAACTACGAGACTGTGACACCTAAACTCTCACCTAATTGAAACCAGAAAACTCGTCATCCCACCACATCAACCATGCCTCTCACAGAAATCACCCCCGAAGTCCTTGCCGACCTCCGAACACCCCGAGACACCCGCCTCTCCCCCGATGCCAAGTATGTCGTCTACGCTCTCCGCCCATCCTGGGTCCGACGAAAGGATAACATCACCGCCTCACTCTGGCTCGCCGAAGTAGGCAAAGAGAACTCTGCACGTCAGATCACTCAAGGCAACTACCATGACAGCTCGCCCCAGTTTTCACCTGATGGGAAGTATATCTCCTTCCTTTCTGATCGTGCCAAGCCGGGCAAGGCATCTGTGCTGTACATGCTGCCTGTCAACGGTGGTGAGGCGCTGCCACAGACGAGTACGGAGAACGAAAAGGCCGTGGGTGAGTATAAGTGGTGTCCAGATGGGGACAGTATTGTATTCTCGAGTCCGGATGAGGACTCGGAAGAGAAGAAAAAACGCAATGAGGTGAAGAATGATGCGAAGGTCTATGGTGAGGATTGGCCTTTCGGCAGGCTCAGGGTCATTGATATGAAGACGAAAGAAGTCACCACGTTGTGGAAGGAGGACGCTCAAGTAGCTGGGCTAGAGTGGAGCCCGGATGGCAAGCAGATTGCCTTCAACACATCAAGAACTCCTGAACTTAACGTTGTCCTTGGCGAAGGCGGAACCATACGCATTCTCGACGTCATGACGAAGGATGTGATGGAAGTATGCACGTTTCCAGCGATGGTGAACAATCTTAGTTGGCAGGGAGAGGAGCTACTTTGGGTTTCTGGGCTACCCCCCTTCTCAGCGAATCGAGTCTACCATGTTTCAGCTACAACGACCAAGGCAAATCCATCACGCCTTGCATATGGCGAGAATGAGTGTGCGGAGGGTATTCGGCTATGCGGAGACTTGCTTGTCGTACATGTCCAAGAAGGCTTCTCGGACCAGCTGAGACTCCTGGAATCCGATACCCTGTTTTCGGCAGATGCTGATATTGGCAAAGGATGGGACGCGATCATCAAGGGCAAGCAGACTACTCTGGTGGTTACAAAAGGAACAACGAACGCCCCGGAAGAGGTGTTTTCGATGGTTGATGGCAAGCGCTGTCAGCTGTCCAACCACAACAAGCAATTCGCAAGCATGCAGACTGGGGAGGGCCAGCCGATGAGATGCAAAGCCGACGATGGTTTGGACCTTGAAGGTGTCATTTGCATGCCCAGATCGCTCATCGGGAAGAAGGGACCACATCCGTCGATGGTTCTCGTGCATGGAGGTCCCTATAGCAGAGTGACTCTGGGGTCGGATCCGTTCTTCTGGTGGCCTCACTGGCTACTATCATTGGGATATGTCGTGCTCATGCCCAATTATCGAGGCAGCAGCGCTCGAGGGGCCAAGTTTGCAGAGACCGTGCATGGTGCTGTCGATGCCAGCTACGACGATGTGATTGCTATGACCAAGCACGCTATCAAAGAGGGCATCATTGATGAGAAGAGAGTTGCTATAGGCGGGTGGTCGCAAGGCGGCTTTATTTCGTTCTTGGCGGTTACTAGAGACTTGACCTTCCACTTCAAGGCCGCGATTGCAGGAGCTGGAGTTACAGATTGGGATACAATGGCCGAGACGAGCGACATACCGACGGCCGAGAAGACCTTGGGTGGCAGCGCACCATGGGAGGGGAAACATATTGATATGAAGGCCAGCCCAATATTCGGGGTTAAAGATATTACCACGCCTCTCTTGATCCTGCATGGAGAGAATGACGAGCGAGTGCCGAAAGAGCAGGGTATTGGCTTCCATCGAGGCATGAAACAATACGGCAAAGATTGTGAAATGGTGATGTACCCGAGAGAAGGCCATGGAGTACCAGTGCCGTTTGAGAGAGCGCATTACATAGACATGTTGGAACGCGTCAGGGACTTCTTAGCGAAGCATCTAAAGTGTAAGAGGCTCTAGGATATAGAATCAAAGGCTCCAAAGCCTAGAGGCCACGAGCCTGTGGAGAGCTTAGACAGCTAGGGCGGGAAGACAAGCTGCTAGAATTAAGCAAAACCTCGCTCGCGCATGCTTTGAAATCCCACATGGCTCGGCCGTTCTCTCGAAGGTATTTTCAAGTTGTACGGCTGCCGACTGCCGGTCCCCAATTTCACGCGCTTGCCTGAGCAAGAATCACATCTTTGTCACTTACATCGATAAGGGTTTCCTATGATGAGCAGCATTCACTGTATCTGCATGCATAGATGGTACGGTGACGTATATCATCTTTTGCAACAATGCTTGCCCTCTCGCTTAACGTCTTAGCTTGCTGTTTACCGCTTACCAATAGTAATAATTGGCCTATATTAATCATGATCTATAACTATTAATACAGTGATACTGCTACTACTTTATAAGCTTATCGTTAACGTTCCGGGTTATAGCTATTATCGGCTAACCTGGATATCATAAAGAGAAGCTATTAGTGTTTAAGACCGTTTATCGCATAAAGGAGTTATAAGTAGTAATAATAGCGGACGAGATCTAGTAGGGTATTTGCCTCATTAAGTACTATAAAAGCGACCTATCGCACTTTAGGTAGATATCGTTAGTTCCTACTATACTAGTAGATTGGCGGCGCAAGCGTTGGTACAGACGCTGTATCAAGGAGCTATACACAACGAGTAAGGAAGAAGCGGAGTGGAAGCGGGTTTTAGTCGCGATACGCCGTCATCCGCCTTGTCTGATCGTGGCTGATTGATGCGCCGAATCCATCCCGCACTAGAAAGACATCCATCCAGAGACAGATTGAGTAGTTGTCGAACCTAACGGTCATACCTCCAAAAGTCGTGCGTGATTACACCAACAGCAATACCGCAAATCTGCAAGTCTGCCCAACACAAGAGCAGATTCCCTCCATCTGTTGGGTCGAAAGAGCCATTTACGTCGCCGGATTTGTTGTTGCTCCTCTACGTATGCGCTTGGTGTCTTTCCATGCATGTCCTGAGTCGCACCATCGAGCTTGAGGCAACTACACAAATGAATCAACATACCTCTAGACAGCGAACCCGCAATGGCAGCGTGGTGCAGTATGTTCCGATTCTGTTTATCTGTGGCACAAAGCGGGGCTCCAAATGCTTGTAAGACAAGTAGTGCCTCAACCTCGGTTTCGTTGTCGCCGCCGACAAGGTTGTGTGCTAAGTTGACTCCATCTTCATGGAACAAAGGATTCGAGCCGTGTTCGAGCAGTAGTTGAATGATTCCGGCATCTACCATCCATCTTTCGTTGACAAGATAGTGTGCTAGTGCGTCACGGCCGTGGTTGTTGACTCGATCTGCTCTTGCCCCTGCTGCCAGAAGAGTACGTACAACCCCCAGATGCGTCAACCCCGGTCGTCTCGGCGCTGCTTTGTCGAAAAGAGCAATGTGCAATGGATCTTGACCGAGGAAGTCGACGGCATCGATCAGATGCGCAGTTCCGCGTTGCGCTAGGATATGATTGACACCTCGCTCGCTTGAAGCCGTGGCAGCATAATGCAAAAAGGTCCTTCCGCTGTTGTCGACAGCGGTGAAGTCCTGCACTGTTCCAGAACGCACAAATAATCTCAAGCATTTAACATTTGCTTTTTTGGCGGCGAGGTGAATCGGTGTGACACCTTCATTGTCTTTTCCTCTTTGGCTCCCACCGTGTGATAAAAGAGTAGTGGCTATTGCTAGTGCTGAAGAATTCTGATCTCCGTACCTCACGAGATGGAGAGCCGTGCGTCCTTTGTTATCTTGCTGGCGCGCAAGACTGGCGGAACTTCTGCACAACGTCCATACGACACACAGTCGAAACATTCGTGCTACATTTTCCACGCGATTGCAATCAGCTTCATCGTCAAAATCCCACTTGTGGTCAACCATCCACTCACTGTCCTCCCAAGCGTCTAAGTTCCGTCTCCCTAGCAACGATAACCCAACTGCCACATGTAGAGCTGTACGTCCATATAGTGCAAAGAGGCTGCCGCCATCGCTCGAGTCGTTGTTGCTGCATTCCTTAGCAGGCGAGTTGGCCACGTTCTCGATCACTACGCCACGTCCGGCATCAGGGTTGGAGTTAGTGCCTGTGTCTGGCGTCTCCTCCGACGTGCCCGTCTGCTTCTCCTTGGGGATTTCATCTTCGTCCTGGACTGGCTCACGGCCCCCTATAAGTTCAACGTAATCTGTTGTGGACGTGCTGTTGTCCACAGACTCATAAGCTGGCCGCGAAGTGCCGTCGTCTGCATTGACAACACTCTCATCACCCTGAGGCAAGCCTTCCACTGGAGCATACTTACTGTGGTGCGAAGATATGCGCGAAACACTTCTGGACGCCCTTTCGACTTCCCTTTCACGTTTCCTCTTCGCACGGCAACGTCTGCTGCTTCGCTGTCCTTCGATAACATGGATGACAGTAAAGTCAAGGAGATCCGGAGCTTGACTCCGCCAGCTCGATCCAAGAGCGATGAAACCCATATTAATTACTTCATCGTCCGGTAGTGTTATGCTGTATCTCAAGCAATTTGGATCTGCAGATTCCTTTTCCTCCGTAAGCTCCCTTGCAACTCGAAGCTGGGCATATGACGTGGTAAAGGTTAAGACACCAGTTTTCAAATCGAATGCCTCCTCTCCACTTCCGTAGGGAGCAACGTGAAAGCCAAACTTCTCATGCAAAGTCTGGTCGACTTCCCGAGGAGTGAAGATCCCTGAGGGAGCATCGCCATCTCGCAGAATTATCATGGACGGGTAGTTTGCGTGCGCATCGGGATTGTGGTGCGAACCCATGCATACGCGCGTCTTCCACCCAGCCCAGGACCAGCTTGGAAATCCGCTTCGGCGAGTGGTTGGCGCAGGGACTGCATTCCACGTAGTGTCTCCAGGCCTAGAGGGCCGCTCAGTCCCGCTCTCCCAGCAGATACACCAGTCGAGTGCTGCCGTAGGCATACCAGAAATCCATTTGGTCGGTTCTCTGTCGAAATGATCGTCGAAGCAGGCCATCAACCCGCTGAACGCATTCTGTACGTCAGACTCGTATGTGAGCTCTCTTGCAGTGTAGTCTTCCACCATGTTAGTGTATGTCAACATGTCTCCAAGGAGACTTCGCCCAATTTTGTGGGGTCTCTCTCTCCGTTTTAGGAGGTCTTTGAACCATCCCCGATGTGTGTGGTCGATGAGTGTCACAATCGTGTACTGTGCGCTCGTAGATAGGTAGATCCCATGAGGTCCGACTGGCACCAGAAGTACGCCTGTTCTGGGAGAAAACCCAACATTCGATGGGAGAGCGTTAGTTCTTGATATGTCCATGCACGCCGATACCAAGCAGATTTTTTGATTGCAAAGGTTGGTAGTTCAGGCACAGTGGTAAGTTCATAGCCGTTTACCATCGCCGTTTCTTGGGTGACCGTCCGTGGACGATGGACACCCGGAAGACCGGCGTTGGCATCAGATCCGGCTGCAGCTAGAATCGTGAGCATGGCAGATCTGTAGATCGAGTCCATGTGTTCGATATGAGCCATTAGATCCTCCGCATCATCTTGCAATATACACAGGCTGTCACACCAGAGGTAACGGAACTGCATTCGTCTGCATAAGATCATCGCGTCACGGATTGTATTCGGGCAAGGGGATGGAGTCAGTCGACAACCCTTCGCTTGCACAAAAGGCAGCCGTGTCGGCAGGAGGCTCCGATGACATATTGCTCGGGTCTCAATCCATCAGGTGCCGAATGCGACACTTGTGGAGAGCAGGTCACTCCTGGCAAAGAGTATGCGTGGTGGTCACACCTCTATCGCTGTCGAAAGAGGGTCATCTGCCATAATAATGGCTTTACTGAGTTCTGTTTCTTGTGCTTCGTCTGGTATGATGACCGTGATGCATGGCAGCAGCACGCTCGAGAGCATTTGCAGGACTTGCCTCTGAAATGCAACATGGTGGTCTTCCGTCACAACGTGGTGCGACCAGCACTGTGTCCGGCGTGTCTGGGTGAGGGGAAGTTTCGGCAATTCGTTAGCCTGACCACCTGGAAGCATCATCTTCAAGATCACATCCTACACGAGAATGTACAGTCATGCCCACACCCGCAGTGTGAACATGTACTCGGATACAAGGACAGAACTGTGCTCTTGAATCATCTCGCAGATGTGCATGAGATCCGCTTCGAACATAGAAAAAGACAAAGCGCTATCAGCTCTGCAGCTTCGCAGCCAGCTGACAGAGCGCCGTGGAGCTTCTCATTCGTTTATGTCGACGCTGATGAATACAAAAAGACTCGTGCCGAAATCGACACTAACAGAGACAGCCTTCACCAGACCTGTGAGCAATCAGCCACGCCTCAAGAAGTGGCACCGTTGGAGGCCCAAGCTGACCATGAGGCAACAATAGCCAACGAGCAAGAAGTCGGTTGCGCGAATGTTGAATCGGCAGAGTCGTGTCGAGACGACGGTGCTGGTAGTTGTGGAATGATCATGTACGAGGTCGAGGACGATGTGCATGTAGAAGACGATGAGCAGGTAAGCGAAGCCGAAATTTGGCAAGGATTGGAGGAAACCAAGCAAACGCAGATTCGGAGACAGCCGGGGCTCGTCATCAAGGTGCCGCCTGTACCTGCATCGTGGAACAGCTCCACGATACCCTCCGTTGAGTCACTGGAAGCGGAAAGACCGAGCCAACCAAAGTCGACGAAGCCGTCTTCTCGCGGCCGACCTCCAGGCTCTCGCAACCGCAAAACAATGCGTCGGGCGCGACGACTGGCAACTATAGCCAAAACGCGCCCAATCCTGGATTTATCAGTGACTAGCTGATTGTGAAGGGAGAGAAACAGCACTTCCGACGCCGAGTACACCAGTCTAGCAGCTGTAGTTGGTTCGAGACTGCAGAATCACCCGTTCACCTTTGGGCAAGATTTTTATTGGGTTCCGATCTGAACCTCAAATCATTTATAAGATGCTGCAGGCGCCACAATTGTAGCGCAGGACAGTAAGAGGTGCAATGACGGTGCGTTGTGGCATGTTGCCTTGTTCGAAACTACCAAAGTCACGAAACGGCAGAGTCAACAGTTAAGTGGGAATCAAACAAGGGCTTTTTCCCAGCAAGAAGTGCACCCTAAACGTGCAGCCTTCACGTGATGTCTCCTATGCGGACCGTCGCATCTTCCTGCTTCCCATTGAGGTAGAATGTCTGGACGACGGTGGGCAAGCGTTTGACTCGAAAAACGCCAAGCGAATAGGCAGCAGCGCTCAACAGTACCACGGGTAATGGTGGTGGTCGCGGTTGAGAAACGTAGGGACAAAGACAGCAAGACTAGTGTCATCAGTTTTCGAGATGAAGGACATAGAAATCAACGACCGTATCGCGAAGCTAGTGGATACCCTCACGCTGAGGCACTCGCCCCAACGAGGTCAAGCTTTAAGGAGCTTTGATGGCCAATCAATGCCGAGTTATAAAAGGGTAGCCCAATGCGACACAGTAATGGTGCCGTTACTTTCCTTGAAAAGACATTGGTAACGTTCGACCAACACAATCTTCCCACAGTGTTTAATGCTACGAACAGTAACGTGACGCCACGACATTGGATGATCTGCGAGGCATCCTGCTGCTCCAACCCCCGAAGAATTGTTGATCCCAGCAACGGACTGACCGTACACTTTCGTGCATTTTCACAGAAGCAAAGAGACAGCCACGGCAAGCACGTAGAAGGACACAGGATCTCACTAAGCGCGCATTTCGAACTGTTCTATACAGCTTTCGCTCCCTGCTTGATTAAGACTACCTTCCAGTGTCATGAGACGCCCTGTGTCGTGAAACAAAACAGGAGTACCTCGACTTTGAGTGCTTGCAGTTAAACCACTGTGTCTCGATACCTTCCCAAGTCTCTTTCCACGGCATCAGACGCCAAGCCAGTCCTTCAGATGGGGTCTTGATGTGGGGAATTACCTCGAGGAAAGCGGTCAAATACGATGTGGCAGTCGGTGACCTGCAAACACAGAATATTGTTGACATAAGATAAAGGTATTGATACCGGCACTTATACGAAACAAAGTCCATAACAAAGCAATTCAGTAGTCAACAAAAGTCTTATAGACAGCGACCATCACGATAGAACATATTAACCGTCTCCGAGGCTCTCCGGTAGTTAAGAGAGTATACCAAGGGTACATTAAGAAGGCAATAGATTCGGCCGAATACCATACCTACAACACAGGTCTGGTTAGGACGGAGAGATGACACGGCGATTCTACGAGATTCTACGCAAGGGATGAGAACAAAGAAATGGTCCCCTTTACGTCAACCACCGGGATGCGAGGAGTGGATGATATGTAACACAATGTGTCTGGTCTGTAGTGTACACCGTAAATCAACGGTTCGTGTGCTAAATGAACTGCATTCGTTACGGAAGTAATGTCCCGTAAAATGGCCACCACAAGCCAGGCGAATCTCAGTTGCAGGGACCAAGCCGATTAACCCGGTGGCGCCATGCACGAGGTCAGCCTACTTGACAGAAAGGCGAGGATGAGATTCGGCGCTTAGGCCTGCAGGACCAGCCAGGCACGTCTGTACTCTCCTACAGCTGTGGCACATTCATCCGTCCTTTTCAACTCATATCTACTTAGACCCATTCCGCAGACTACCGCTTTGCCGTGTCCTCTGTCCTCCTTGGACAAGATTGTTGTCGACCAGTCGACCAACGAAGTGGCCAGCTTGAATGTTTGAGGACATCACCGCATGTGAGTACGACTATCGGAGACATCATGGCGCGCTTCACAAACCCAGGCGGACATGATATGACAGACAGGATCAATTTGGATGGTCTGGGCACACTGCTGCTCACGCTGACAGTTATCTGGACAACCATATTAACTTGTGGCATCGCGTTCTTGGTAAAGCACCGAGACGTCTCGATTATCCGTATGAGACGGTTGGAGCTGTGCATAGGAGCCGTGGTGACGCTCCATGTCTACTGGTGTGCCTGTATGCTTGCCTACACTGTCAACGGACGCTTCGCATGCGCGACCGAGTTTTGGATAATGAGCACCTTCCTGCCTTGGGGTGTGGCTTTCTACCAGTTGAGCAACACGCAGCTACTCTGTGTAGCCCGTCAGCAACAGAATTTTGCGAAATCTCGGCCTATTCAAACCGACACGAAAGGACGCTGGACGACCCACGGATGGCGTGGCATTCTCGATGTATACAGAGCATGCAATATTACATCAAGGACTCTGGTTGGCTTAGAGTGTGGACTGGCAATACAGGTAAGCTTGCTGTTCTGGTTCGACTTCTAATGCGTCGCTTACTCCTGCCTAGGGCTGTCTCACCTTGATTCTCTTCCTGTCCTCTCGGAAATTCCATCCCTCTTGGGGTCTCTTTGGACAAGGCGTCAGCAAAGCTGATTGTCGCCTCGGATTCGAATGGTGATATCAAGCTTATAACCTCTCCTTAGTGGTCACTAACTGAATGCAGGTGGCCGTCGTTTGCTTGGCAACTCATGTGGTCTTGGATCTATGCTCCATGTCTCCTCTGGAAGATTAAGAGCGTGAAAGACGTGCACGCTTGGCGGCTACAAACAGTGCTCTGTAGTGTTGCAGGGTGAGTTTCATGAAAGGCGGGTGATCGACGCAGCTGATAGTCGATAGGCTTCCAGCAACTCCGTTGTGGATTGCTTCACTACACTCGACAGCTTTCACAACCATCAACAAATACTGGGTGCCACCGTTATGGTCAGTCATTCAATCTGAATTGTCGAACTCGTTACTCTAACCTCAACTTAGGTTTTCTCCTTGCATTGTCGTCATGGAGGCCTCAGCTGTATTCATGCCATGTTGGCAGATCCTTCGGAATCAGAGTCTTCACAAAGACACGCTGAAGATCTTGACCGAGTGGGAGACCACGCAGAAGGATTCGAGCTTTCGCAGCTCCACGACAGTACTGTCTACGGACTCCCGATCCCCCGGGAAGCCCAGTGGCAAGACATCGACTTCCAAGGATCGCAAACTGACTGGCAGGAGGGAGCTCTACACTATGAGCGCCCTAGAGAAAGCTCTTGAGATGAACCCAACCCCGCTTCTCCTGTTCGCGTCTTATCGTGACTTTTCAGGAGAAAATATTAGCTTCCTAAATCGCGTGAACGACTGGAGAGCACACTGGCATTCGGGCCCAAGAAGCAGCCGCTGCCCTGCCACCTACTCGCTTCACAATAGTTCCGAGTACCCAGCTCTTCGTCATCGCCAGTATGCTGCGGCTCTCGACATCTATTCTGCGTACGTCAGCCCGCAATTCTCCGATTTCCCCGTCAATCTCTCCTCAGGCCACCTCAATGAACTCCATGGGATATTCAGCGAAGCAGCTGCAAAAGTCTATTGCGCAGCTGACCACAATCCCGCCACGCCTTTCGAGGACGTGACACCCTGGGTTCATTCAGACTCCCACAGCGAAGCTGACCTCGAACCCGGCTTTGGCCATAAGATGGACAGCATCTCCGTCGCCTCGATACCGTCTGATGGCGGTACCTACGGAGAATCCGACAACATTATCGCTCCACAAGAGCGCACCGTGGTCAACACCGCGACCCGGAAATCGAACCTTAGAAAAATAGAAGTGCGGCTTCCATCCAACTTCTCTATTCCAGAATCCTTTAGCCCGGCCATCTTCGATCACGCTCAAGCCAGCATCAAATATTTGGTGTTCACTAGCACCTGGCCCAAATTTGTGGCAGAGAAACACGTCAACATGTTAGCGCACAAGGGTCTGCTAGACAAAATGAGGGAATTCGTACGAAAAAGAGTGGTAGGTATGTCAAACATGGACAGGCTGGGATGAGATGTTGCGCAAGCATCGCACCTACGACAGCGACGTTAGCCGACTCCGTGGCACCGTAGCGTATGTGTTTGTTGCTTGGACACGGCGGGCGTGATTACCCTGCTGTTGACCGCGGGTTGTGGTAGCCTGGTTCAAGTAGGACACGACGGAAAGATCGCTCTCTCCTGCACTGGGAACGAAGTATGGTGTAGTTCTGCGTCATCTCCAACGAAAGGCTGACAACGGCTTCCAGCGGTGCTGACTTTCCACTTTTCGCACCCGGTGCTTAGGACCTGAGAAGGCTTGTTCAGCAGCCTTGTCCTCGGGGACCGTCCAATTTTTGGTCTCTCGCCTAAGAGAGCATGAGTAGCATCAAGGTATAGGCCTTGGCATACCACCTGTATTTAAGGTAACCTCTTAAGTCATGCCCACAAATCTTGACAGCCTTCTTCGCCTTGGCGAGAACGCTGCGTCCGGGGCTGCTCGAGTGTCGAGTATGGGTCGGTGCCTCGCTTGTGGTGTCGTGAGGTAAGATCTTCGAACGTGTGCAAGATGTACTCTAGCCTCCTAGTGTGATTGCGTGGATAATCGACATAGCTCCCGCGACAATCTGAGAAAGCCATTCTGGCAGCACTGTCAATACCATCGGTGGGCTGACATGGAGCACCACAAAGGGTGCAAGATCTTACAGAGTGCGGAAGAGCTGTTTCCAATAGAGTGGATCAAGATCTGAAGCTTCTAAGGGATCACATCGATGCCACAACGACTGAGGGCATATCGCTACTGACATGTAGCATGGTATGCTAGGTGGGAAAACGTGGACCAGTAGATGTCAGGAGGTGTGGTTCTGCCAAATGTGTTTTCCAACGCGCTCACGACGTAATTGGCACAGCTCGATTCTGCCATATACGCTGCTTCTGCACAATTCCACATTGGGCTGAAACATTAAAGACCTCAAATGCTTCACTGACCAGCGATATTGGTCCTTTCAAGCAAATTTCAAGCCTATAAGTCGGAGGATGACTTACCTGACTAATGAGCCATGGTGAGTCTATCGACAGAACAAAGCAAATCATCAACACAAGCTCCGTATCAATTGGCGGTACGGATACCCCCGGCGGGGCACCTGCGAAAACCGCCAAAATCTGCTGTTGTCGGCTCGCGATCAGAGGTTAGTAAATCAGCCAGCTCCATCCTCATCCTGGCTATCAGCTTCTTCCCGAGAACGAGTGCTCTCATTCCCTTCACTTCTCGTGATTCCTTGGCTGCGGGTCATTCAAGTACCGTATAGATGCCTTATGTACCGGTCGATCCATTGGAACTTCCTCTCCCAGCACACGCGTTAGTCTCGTCTTACTAAATAGGCTATTCTACCCCTTTTATAATGATCATCCACTTACTGTCGTAGCTCTTGTGGCTCTCGTGACTCTATCGGTTGTTAGTGCTAACCATAATATTATGCGAGACTAGTTCGGGACGCAGTAGCTGTTGTGGCTAATAATCAGGATAGCCGGTTAATGATTGCATGGCCAAGGTCTGTCCCCCTTCGCTCGAGTGGTGCCGTTCAATGTAGCAGCTCGAAGAGACATCGCTGAGATTGTAGCCTGCGCCGGCAGATCGCTGGTTACTTCCTGCCCGGCCGGACAAGGTGTCTGCCAAATATCGAGCAACATTGTGCCACTTGAACCGACCAAGCACATAATATGGATTTAGCATGGCAACAATATACCTGCAATCGTGGCCAATTGCTGCGACTACACGAGGCGCGTTTGCATACCACCTTCCACCCAGAACATCTTCAGTCTCAGTGTGCTTCTGCTGGCGTTGTTTCTTCTGAATGGCGAGATGCTCACGTATCACTCAACAGATGAAGGAACTTTCGAGACCACAATGACCGAATTTCTTGTGCATCGATCTTTCAGGCAATCTGTTTTGCCTGTTGCCGCAAAAGAGCTCACCTTCCTCAAGCGACGCAGATGGCCAGTGGTTGAATTGACGGAAGATGGCCTGAAGACACGAGGACACATCTAGAAAGTGGACCAGTACATTGTCCCTGATCGAGAACCGCGCAGCTTGCACTTCGACCAGGATCGAGCGAGGCAGTTCCTGAAACCGTTTGAAAGGGCACGTCTCAGACAGTTGGCTATGTGGCTCCGGCAAGCGCATCCTGGTCTGTCGTACGAGATGGACCAATATCTTCAAGAGATGACAAAACTAGTTCGACCCCACGATCAGCGAGCACACATGATGCGCATCATGACCAGGAGAATTTGTCAAGCTATGAAAAAAGGAAGACGCCTGCTCATTGGTGCTTCTGTCGAGTCTGGCTCATACTGTGCTGTTTTCGTTTGCCCGCGGTCCAGCATTCGTCAGCCCATCAACATAGTCACATCCTGGGAAGCTGGTCAACAGATTGAGCGCGCTGCCAACCTTCGGGCTGTTGAGAAGTACATGTCCGTCGAGGTACAACGACACTCGCGAGCTGAAGGTCGACCTGAGTGCTGGGTCCCGAAGGGATGGATCAATGGCTTATGCTTCTTCAAGGGCATACGTCAGCAGAGCATTTTGATTCCCTGGCCGGATGACGTGAGATCTGGATTGTCTATGCAGCATCTGGAATTGAAATAGCTTCGCTTCTCTGCTCAACGGTCATGGTAGGATAGCTCTAGCGCGATAGGGCGTAGAAGCAGTACGGTCGAGCATCCTCAGTCGAACATCCTGATCGGCAGGCCGGTCCAGCTCAAGCTATTGAGTCAGTTCGTCGTGGCCCTATGGTCGCCTCCCCCGCCAGGTTATTCGCGGTTCCATATTGCCCACTAACCCCTATCGTGGTGCGGTGGAATAAATGGTGTAATGAAATGGATCGTACCCGATTGACCGACGGTAGCGGTTGCTGGGTGTGTCACATCTGAGACAAGGGATAAAGCTGTTGCTCACCTTGTCAAGCCATTCTTCCGTGTCTGGATGTGACCAGAGCGGAAGATTACCACCGTAGAAAGAGCATATACAGCGTCTGCATCGCCGTACCCTATTAATGCTGCCGGGTGTTGGTGAGTAGGGCGATCTAACTAAGGGGCGTGATATGAGTTTGCAACCAGTGAACCACTGGGACGGTTGTTCGTTTCTTTGTACCAGCTACACGAGGAGTATAGTAACCGTAAGGAGGGAGCGGTGGTCGGATCAGAGTGCATTGAACCTGGTCAGAGGATGAGATGTGGGGCACCTGTGGAGAAGGACAATACTGAACCGTTGGGTCTGACATTACAAGTCGTAGAGCCATAACTGGATCATGCTGAGGGCTTTTGAAAGACTGTTGTAGCGCAGCGGTCATCCTGCAACTTCAATCACTCACGATATTTATCTCAGTTATCGTTCACAGCTTCGACGAGGAAGGAGTTTTGAAGGAATAGATAGACAGCAAAACATACTACCGCCACTATTGGACACCTAGCCACCCTGCTGCCACCAGAACAGGAGGCAGCGCTCATGCAAGCCATGCCAGCCCCTTTCGCTCTAGCCGATCTGCTCGCCCACAACGATCGTGGATGGAAAGGATAGACAGTGCGGTATGCCGCCAGATGAAGGAACTGTATCTCGACCTGCACACCCCAGCACACCCCTTTGTTTCTCTCGCAAACTGGCACTTTCCACCAAAATGGATCGGTATGCATCGAAATCACCACCAGCAATTGGAGCTGCCAGTCGATCATCTTGGCCTGACTCTTGATCACGGTCTCGCTAGCAGTCTTCCAGGCTACAAGCAAGGGGTCGACACATCTGGGAGAGACCTTGGACTGGAAGGCATTGTGAAGCACCGAGTCGGCGCAGTGCAAAGCAAGGAAGACCGTAAATCGTTGCGACGTTTCTATGTACAATGTTGCGGTTCTGAGACAACTTCTGAGGGGCTTCTGTGGAAAGATGCTGCTTGTGACCTGCGCCGGGCAGCCGCAGGCAAGTCACGTGGCCTGAGGCCGGAAATCGTGGCTGTGTGACGTGGCACATCCAGTTTCCCCTTGTTGGGGTGGTTCCCTAAGCTCAACCGACTCGGGGAGTTCTCGATTGCACATCATTGCTGCCCACAATGTTGGCAACCCCCTCCCTACCACTTCCGACCCGGACACAACGTAAGGTCGGCCTCAGGTTTTTATGGCCGGGCACGCATGTCGAAGAAAGGATGACGGGACCAGTGTGGCTGAATAATCAAGGCATCTTGAACCTCTCGATCGCCCACTGTATGGATGGCGCGGAAGTAGTAGTTCTATAGGTCGATCTGTCTGGCACATCTCGTTAGACTGTTTCGATCATCCTTCACACACGACTATACTGGTGGATCACCGAGCACAAGTCTCCAGCATCTTCGAGTGAGTGAGGAAGGCTGACTTTACAGCTTGTATGTTGCCGTGGCCCTCCCGGATGAGCAGCGGCACTGACAGTCTGTCTAGGTTTGCGCGTGGCCATGCACCAGCTGGACCAGGGCGAGTGACTGCGCAGCTTCATTCGCGACGCCGTCGGGTCGCCCCAGACGACGATTGACAGCATCGCGGTTGATTTTGCCGGCTATCCTCCTCCTCTTCGGACAATCCTCCTCCTCTTCGGACAATCCTACACGACTTTCACGGCGCCGTTCAGACCTTTTTGCAAGAGCTGCAAGAGCTACAAGAGCATGCCGTCGCTACCGGCCAGGTAGATCCAAAACATGATGGGGGTTTGGAGAATGACACAGCTGGCGCCCCTTGCGGACTTGACCTCCTGGTGAAAGCGGGAGCGCAGGCAGAAGCGGTGAGGTCGGGACTTCACACTGTCCACGTGGCAGGGGCCGAGAAGAACGCCGTCCAGAGACCAGTCGGTGACCGTGGCGCCGAGCCCGAGAATATCTCCCTCACAGCTTCTCCTTCTGTCCACCCTGCGCATGCTCTGGTGCTGCCACCAGCACCACCTCCAGCGCTGCCACTGCCCCTGCCCTTGATAACAGAAGCACAAGCAGGAACACCCTCATCCACGGAGGAAATCAGGTCGGACACGGAGGAGATCAGGTCGGACACGGAGGAGCAGGTCCTCCGGCTCTTCCCGACCACGGCACAGTACCACGACTTCGCGTCGCTCCTTTCTCGTGCGAAAGAATTTGGAGCCGAGAATGTAGGCGTGTTTAAGTAGTGCTGACCGAAGACATGCCGCAAGACTTCGAAGTGGTCGACAACGACGACTGTCCGGTCTCCGTCTTTGCCGCCACGAAGAAGACAGATGGGGTCTTCCAGCTCAGTCGAAAGGCTCAACGAGCCTCGGTGCGGATGGTGCCGGATCCTGCCGCGATCATGACCGTGCAAGCACAGAAACAATTCGAGGCGGCGCTAGAGGACGAGTCGGGCCTCGACGGAGTGGTATACTGCACAGACTACGACGCCGGGACGCCCCAAGACCGACATGATCTGGGTCTCCCCGAGCAATCCCCGATCAGGCCACTTGCCGGCAACGAGCTGGACCGGACGGCGAGGTACGTTCCAGGTCTTCATCATCCCTTCGGCTACAAGTCTGATGCTCACTTCGGAGCGCCGTTCGCCTTGCACAAGGACTGCGACCTCGTCTCGCTGAACGTGCTCTACTACGGGTGCAAGATCTGGACCGTCGTGGCGCCTCAGCACGCGTCGCTCGTCGAGCAGAAGCACAAATCGATCTGGAAACACCGGCACACATGCGCCCAGAGTCTGCGCCATTGTTCGACATGGGTTTCTCCTCGCACGCTGGCGGCATGGAGCGCCAGCTCAGTCACGCTGCGGCAGCATCCCAACGAGGTAGTCGTGGTCTTGCCTGGCGCTTATCACCAAGGCTTTTGTGTCGGCTCGACCCTGGGCGAAGCGGTCAACTACGCTCCGGTAGGCTGGAGTATCGCCGGCTATGCTGGCTGTTCCGCGAGCTGCCCGGGCCATCCTATACCCAACGAGTACATGGCGTTTCGACATGCCGACGAAGTGCAGCAGGGTGCGGATGAGACGGACAGCGAGCCGGACGAGGATGTGCAAAATGACAGTGAGGACAACGGGGACAACGGGGAATCGAGCGATAATGAAGACACACCAATGGTATCTACTCCGGGACGTCGAAGCCGGCAGCTGGCGCCGAGTCTCGCAGACGCACATCCGCTATGAAAAGGGAGAGACCACTCGGGTCGAGCGCTCGAGGTCATACTAAGAAGATCAAGCTCGATCTACGACCTCTTGTGAATGACACCGTTGCTTCCACGAAAGTCAAAGCTGCTGCATCTCAGAAGCACGGTCGGGCGTCATCGGGAGACTCTCAGAAGAGTCTTGCGAGCAGTCAATCGAACAAGCACCAGCCGCCTGACCGCATGGCGACCATGGCCCAAGCCGTGGCAGTCCATCCGCGTTCAGGGTGTTGAAAGACGTCCTGATCGCGTTGCCTCAGCAAGGTCAACGAGCGCACTACGACCTCAGTGTGGACGACCCCAAAACGCTAATCGGGATGGTGGAAGTGGCCGAGACATCAGGAGCTCTCAACTGCTATCAGCGACGGTTCGCCTTGGGCCGACTGGCGCAGGTGTACAATCGGGCGTGTCAGCAGTACGGTAAGAGGTTTGGCGTGGTGCGCAAGGTCGACAAAGCGGCTGCCTTCGAGACGATGATCAAGCAGACCTGGGGGTGTCCCTTTCCTGCCGAACATCGCGGGACGTCCAAGACGAAGAATGGGCTGATCGATGCCAAGACGGCGAGCGCTGTTCGGTGGAACAAACACAAAAGCAAGCTGGTGCGGTTCTTGGATGCTGGCCAGCGGTGGTTAGGTCTGGTCGAACAGCACGGGTGGTCGGTGCTGGCTCTGATCGCCCCCGACTGGGACACATCGGAGTCTCGGCTGAGTGTGACTGACAGCGTGTGAGTACTGACAGCATTCGCCTTCTCTCCGCGAGGTGGCGACTCAGCGAAGACGCCACCTCCAGGACATGCGCAAAACGGATGTCAGTGTTATGGATGTGCTGGCTGACCCGACTCGCATGCAGAACCGGGAACTGCTTCCAGCGGTCGAAGACAGCTCCACCGACAACGACAAACGGCGGATCGTGCAGCTGCTACAGTTTGCGAAGTAACCACGCTCATCACAAGTATATGGGCCTGAATCAATAGAAAAGGCAGAAGACACGCAGCATCAACAGTAAGTGCATCCACATTGACAACATGGATAAGCTCACTGCTCCCTCGCGATTTGGCATTCCTAGACTGTTTACCGGTCTCGAGGCTACGAGTCGAATCCCACCCATCCTTGTTAGCCGGTCTTCCCTTTGGCCAGATGGCCCACAGACCGAGTGAGTCCTTTTCATATAGTCGCGGCCACATCTTATCAGAAACACCACTTGAGGCGGCGTGTCGGTTGATGAGCGCCATTGTTTCTTGGTAGAGCAGACAGCTCAAGAGAGGTCGAATGCTCCGTCGCTCAGGCAAGGCTGGATCGATGTCCATGCTTCTCTCAAAGCGGTGTAGATGTTCACAACGTGCTTCCCTATGAAGCATTTGCACTCCATTGGACGAACGCTTTCTTCAGCAAAGGTCTTCTTCTCGTCGTTCCAGACGAGCGATCTCCAGACCGATGTTGTTGCCGATGGCGACTCAGGCTCAACTGCAAAATAGCTGCGTTGCTTCCGGAGCGAACACCACAGACGTGCAGCATGCGTCAGCGTTTCTGCTAGATCTTGTCTCAATTATCCAGCTTGGTTGTCGCTGAGAAGTGGTTCGATACAACTCATGACTTCATGACTCGCGCTTGGACTTTGCGTACCTGCTCACTACTGCTTGATCGTTTAAAGTTATCAACGTTTTCGCCTAACGTTTGAAACTGTTATCTTAATGCTTGACTGATACCATTGATAATTATACAATTTCTTCAACGCGCTGTCTCTCTGGTGTAATAGGTAATGCCTCTACCGGCGTAGTTTTCTCTGGACCTGATTCAGCCTGGTGTGGCACCCGTACCTTTTTAGGACTTGAGGCAGAGCTTTCCCTCTTATCTGATGGCCTGGCTCTTTTTACTCTTGATTCGCGATAGCGTAACAACTTTCTCGCGAAGATTGCGACGGCCGCCACAAGGAAAACCATCGGGAGTGCGACCGCAAAGTATATCCACAATTTTTCCCTTCCTGGCTTGTATTCGTCTGCCATTGCGAAGAAGCTGGCTGAGAAGGAGAGAGGAATGAATAAAACCCCAAGCCAGGTCAACACTGCAACACGTTTTGACTCAGCAATCGACAGACGTCCCTCCAGCACACTTAGCGTCCCGATCACGACCTGGATGAGGGAGTCCAACCGCTTCACCGCATTTCGCCATCGTTGGAAGATTGCGAGAAAGTCCTCTTTATCGTCCAAATGCATTGTACTTGTTGAGGCTGGTCTTGGTACTCTCGAGATACCCAAGTCAGTCGGGATACCCAGATTTTGAAGATTCAATTCCAGCGAATCGGAGTACCATGAAAGCCGCCTGCGCCATAAGTTGGCGTTCGCTAATGTCTCAGCTAGATTTTGCAGTACTTCCTCCTCATCTATACCCTTCGGCCTTTCAAAAGATCCAAGTTTAGTGTCCATTCTGTTAAGAGTCTTCCAGATATACTCAAGTAGAACATTCCAATTCGATGCAATAATTTTGGTTAGGTATCGAGTGGCTTCTGTTGCTTGCATTGTCGCTGCTATGATGTCCTCTTGCTTGGCTACCTTCGTCCAATAGAATCCTACATCATCGAATATGGATTTTCGCGTGGGCTCTTTGAGGCCCGTCGAATCAGATCTTGTGCTGACCCAAGGTGAGAAGTCAACAAAACTGCCATTGTATGGTTTTGTTTTGAGTTTGTGAGGCTCAGTATTGCCCCCCACGATAACTTCGTCTCCAACAGGTGGCTCGAGCAACAGAAGAGCTTCACAAACTAGTCAGAAGATATGCTCCAAAAAGCGGATTGAGTAGGTTGCTAGGTCTTGTAAAGTAATGGAAACATACCATCCCAGCCATCGTTGTCAACTTTCCGTGACCAAAGTGATGCATTCCTCTTGATCGAGAGCACACCATCCTCTGCGAATTTTTCCTTGTCAATTATACGGTCGATGTTCGATATTGTTCTCATCCCATCTGGAAGATCTGTGCTATCGTTTATTATCATTTCGTAGTAGCGAAGAGTGAATATCGAGTCCTCTTTTTCTGCTGAAGGCAATCTATACGTCATGCCTAAGCTCGGCTCCTTACCCGAGATCCAATTCGATCTTTCTTGAGACGCAAAAAGGAATGGGTCCATCCAAAAGTGAGACCCAAATGTTCCCACATAGGATTCGGACAGGTCTTCTAGCAGGTAGAGTCTGTGATTGCACCTGTCAATTTCAGGGCTCCGGAGATTGTTCGCCAGTTCACCAGCGTCTGAAAACCCTTTCTGAACCACTTTCCACCGTCCATCATTTTCCTTGCAGAATTCTAAAAGACTTGCTCTACCCTCCTGGGTTACCTTTTTCTGCAAGAATTTGTGCAAATACTTCAAGTCAGGATACTTTGAGCAATGCTGTGCAATGGCAGCGATATAGGGGTTCTGTTGACCAGTTTCCATGACGGCAATATCATAAGACGATAAAAGTGAAGAGAAACGGCATGGACTGGAATGGCACCCTGTGCTTTTGTACAAATAGGTATGACGCGTCTTTGAGCAAAGGTATTTCATCTCGTATCAAAGAGGGGAAAGCTCACCAAGAAACGAATGTGGCTCAGAAAACCGGTAATGAGCTGAAGGATCAAGCGAAGCCAAGACTACCTCAAGCGAGCAGTTAGTCGTGATTTGGTGCACTTTTCAGCTTGTAGGATAAGAAGCAGGTGACGTATCTCTGTTGTGTTGAAGTTAGAGCAAACCACAAACCTTCGGTCTCTGCTATACCTTCCTGATTTGAACGCAGGATGCTATAAGGGTTTCCAGACACGGGATTCTGTTCGATGTTCGTTTCTGTCCCCCACTAGCTCAACCCTCTCGCTACTCATGTCAGCGCTTCTTCAGTATTGCATGGCGAAGTTCAACTACCCGCTTTGTAATTATACGCAAGCATCCCGACACACTGACCAGCATGAACAACCTGGCCGAGGTGCTGAGTAGGTCAGGCGACTATGAGCAGGCAGCAAAGATGCACCGACAGACCTCGAAGTTGATGGAGAAGGGATCGGGGCTTACGATTCCCGCTTTACTACCACGTGACGTGCTACGATGAGGACGGCGAATATATTGCGTTTGGGTTTAGGAATGGTCAAGTCTGGTACTTTACGATTGATCACGAAAACCTCCCTTCATACAAGAACCTTATAGATCAGGCCGCAGGCTCACTTTAGAAAGAGGCAAAGAGTCATGGCCCTTTGGGGACCACAATTTCCACTCGCCAGTATTGAAACTTTGGTCACAAGTACTTTGTGTAGACAGTATTGAAGTGAATGCTCGGTCAAATGACACGTAATTATCTTACTTTTTTGATCGAACGGTATTTGAACGAAGGGGTCTCAATTGGCCAGATTGAAGAAGCGCTATGGCCTAAAGAAGAATAGAGTTGTCAGAAGCGAAGCACATTCTGACACGAGCAAATGTGTCTAACCGGACGCCGAAATCGAGTTTCTCTGTATCTGGAGAATGGGGAGGCCGCTTTTGCAAGCGACTGTACCTCTAGATACGAAGGCCTATCTCCCTCATATGGCACTTACCGCATGAGAAGAAAGGATGTAACCAACCCCTGATCTCCGAGCCGAATTCCTTCGTACCCGTTGATTGTCCCCTCAATTGACCGAATCGCATCCACGTCAGAAGCTGGGTCGGTAGCGCACCAGTTTGGCCGTCAAAAGCATGATGTCATTGATGTGCACG
The DNA here is from genome assembly GCA_002319055.1 of Knufia petricola. NCBI lineage: Eukaryota > Fungi > Ascomycota > Eurotiomycetes > Chaetothyriales > Trichomeriaceae > Knufia > Knufia petricola. The sequence goes on along the minus strand of NMUC01000125.1, from coordinate 3,294 downwards.
ATAAAATGCAGACTCTTTACTACTGATACAGCCACAATAATCCTCCAGTCCGTCCGAAAGGTCGAGTCTACAGTACGCAATGCTTGCATGCAGAGACTACAAATGGCGCCCACTCTGACGCCTTCTCAGCATGTACTCATCCGAGATCTGATCGCTGATGGATTCTTCAAGTACGTGCAGATCGCTAATGCGGCAACGTGCAGCAGAGACGCGGTCAAAGCCATCAGCGCCAATTTGAGGCGCTTCGGTAGCACTACTGCCCCCAACAACGGTACCGGACGCCCCAAATGCTTGACTCCAAACATGCTGGACGTGCTACGCGAGCATCTGGTCCGACCTATTTGGCAGCATCGGATCCTTGGACTTTTGCCCTTGAGGATTGTTACGAATTTTCGAGCCAATGCAAACCGTAGGATATCACCCGTGCGATGGAGCTGGATCTCGCAGAGCCCGCACAAGTTTTGAGCAGGAGTGGTGAATGGTGAAGTTGGGGGCATGTCGCTGGCCCAGCATCCGCCAATCTACCTACAAGCCATGGATCCCTGCAGCGACTAACCTCACTGTTGGCCGTTGTATCATAGAACCTAGTGTTCGATCCACAAAGATAAAGAGCTCGTGTCCAGTGCCTGAATCCGTGACACGAAGTGCCCTACACGAATTACAAGAGCACGCCATCAATATTCTGCCATCCTCAACATCTTTACCGCTGCCATTGGCCAGATAAAGGAGGAAAACCGACTGCTTGGTAGTGGTGCCACTGGTCGGCATTGGTGAAATACGACGTGTGAGAACATCGCGCTGGGTAACCCACGGATTGCTAGTCCCGCAGTGTTATCGCACTACTCACGAGCGGGCCCCAAAGCTGTGCGTCTGCTGGCCAGAAAAGTAGCCTTGTTGGAGACCATGATCCTGGCTGTCCGCAAAGGTGATGTTGAACGTTTGTCCTTCTTGCTGAGGATGTTGTGACCGGATGGCCGCACTGAGGGTTGGATCCTGTTCAGCGACGATGGAGACAATGAGCGAGGCGTGCTCATCCGCCGCGAGTTCCGTACCCTCGTCGGCGCAGAGCCGCTGCTGTTCCGGCTGAGTGGCAGGGAAGAGGTCGATCAGCCCGTCAATCAGCTCCGTCGTAACTTGAATCAGCCGGTTCAAGTATTTCTCCTTGTACAGTGTCCATTTGGCCTTCTTCAGGACATTGCCAGGCTTGAAGCGCTTCAGAGACAGCCTTTCCAGCTTCTGATGTAAAGAGGCCGCAGCCTGATCCAGCTCTTGTGTCGCGTCGTAGGCGCCGGTATTTTGTTCGTCTTTGTGAGACTTCAGCGTTGCCGATCGACTTTCTGCGTGGTAAAACAGGTGCACAATCTGCTCGAGCAGACTTTTGGCCTTTTCGTGCTCACTCAGGGATCCCGCCGCGCCGGGCAAGGCTGGTGTGGTTTGGTCCACACGATCCGACCCAACGGACACGCCCCACTGATGGTCGCAAGCGAGCTGGATGTAGTCAAAGCATTGCATGGCATTGTGGAAGGCGCCTAGGATCGCAAAAGCGAGCCCGACCGCCTCGGCTATGCTTCCGTAGCAGTACTGACAGCTTCCAATGTCAAGCAAACTTCGTGTTTAGCGACTCACAATGCTTCGAACGAAGAAAGATCGAACAGCATGACAGCAGTGACGATGAGTCGGCATGAGGATCAAATCCCCGCCGAACGCAAGTGTGCTGGACTCGAACCATGTTGCTATTTTGGTCCGCATGTCCTTGAACATGTGACACCTTTTCCAGCGCCTGCACCTCAGCTGGACCTTTCAGCCTTGCACTGCACGGTCCTTCCTACTTCCAATAGAGCGGCAGCAGCATCAGCTTTTTACGCTTCGCAATGCCGCGTGTTCAACATCGTGCGACGACATACAGCGATAACTATTATCCCGGGCCTCCACTTGCGTCTCTTTTCCCACTGGCATAGAGCAAGCCGCCTTTCACACCTCATTTGCTGGTCACGCCAACGCTGGCGCACTTCCATCCAAATACGATCGGTCGGTGGCATCAAACATCGCAGCTAGACATTAGACTGACACTGGATTGGCGTACCACCCCAGTCGGTGAAACCCTCAATCGTCGTTCCCTTTCGGCGCGATCGCGACTTTGTCGAGCGCCCTGTCCTCGATGAGATTAGGCAATCCGCCTCGAAACCTGCAGCCCGTGTGCGCGTGATAGGCTTAGGAGGGGTCGGGTGAGCTATTCCATCACCAACACGTTCTACAAGAGCTAAGAGGGTGGTCTAGTAAAACACAGCTGGCGATCGAATATGCCTACTGGCGGCGAGAGGTTGACCTGCAGATGTAGGTGTTCTGGGCGCAGGCGAGCAGTGCAATCCGCTTCGAAGAGAGCTACGGGAAGGTCGCACAACAGGCGCAGACCAGTGGCTGGGCGGACCCGAAAGCGGACGTGCTGAGCATGGTGCATGCCTGGCTGTCGGACAAGCACAATGGACGGTGGACAATGGTGGTGGACAATGCCGACAGCTACGAGGTCATGTTCGGATCGCGCAGCGGCGAGGCCAGGACGTCGACTGTTTTTTCTACATCTCCATCAGCTATGGCGTCGAGCGACCGCTCGTTGTCTAACTATCTCCCCTCGTCCGCCCAAGGAGCGATCGTGATTACGACTCGCAGTCGAGAGGTGGCAAAGGGACTGATTGAGTATGCCGAAGACATCGTCGATGTGGTGCCTATGACAAGCGAGGATGTACTAGTATTGCTCTCCAGAAGATTCGAGAAACCATTCGCTTGCTACAAGAGTTGGATTACATGCCATTGGCCATCACCCAGGCAGCAGCGTATATCAATCAGCTCGGGTCCCGAATGACATTGTCTCGGTATGTGGAAATGCTGGCGAAGAGTGACTTGGATCGAGAACGGCTTCTCAAGAAGGACATCCGGGATTCGTGACGAGGCGGGCACGCCTCTAGCTCGATCATCATTACCTGGCACACCTCATTCGAGCATATTCGGCAGACACGGCGATCCGCGGCTCGACTGCTGGCGTTAATGTGTCTGTTGACGGACCGGGTATTCCTGAATCGCTTCTCCAGAGACAGTGTTCCTCCGAAGATGGGAATCAGTTAGGTGGAACAGGACATGTAGACAGCATCCCCGACCAGTACGACTTTGACGAGGATGTTGTAATGTTGATGGCATACACCCACCGAACACCATCCTAACACGGACAACAAGGCCGGTACAATGACCACTGGGACAAGAATGGAAACGCGATTCACAATATGCAATACAGTTTTCATT
>NMUC01000124.1:0-36981 GCA_002319055.1 Knufia petricola | reverse complement strand
GGGGACGACCGTCGGCACGAGACCAGTCTGCCTCGTTGGAGGACGCGCTGGTGAACAAGGAACAAGAGGTGCAGCAGCTGAAGAGCACACTCCAGCACCGGAACATGCAAGAGCAGGGTCGATCGAAGATGCTGGCGTGGTACGAAAGCAAGCACGAGCTGACGGACGTCGGTCTCCAGGGCCTGAGACACGGACTCGTGGCACTGCTACAACAGTGTGATCTCCTGATCACGCAACGCCATGGCAGGGCCCGACCGTAGAAGCCGTCACGGACGGAGGCTTGATGTCAAGCGATGTGGTATGGCACCGAGAAAGGAAGAGGTGTTGGTCTTGCCATGTCGCCGAGAAGCCGACAACATACGGTTCAATTAGAGATGAGCGGTCCGGGGTGGGTGAATAAGGCTAGAATAGTCCTGATCCTTGCGTCGGGGAACTCGACTTCTTTTCTGTCCGCACTCTAGGAATTGTGATCATTAGATCAGTTGTTGCCAATGCTTGAACCTCGTCGTCCATAACGCCCACGTTTCGAGCCGCCAAACATGAGATGGTAGAGCGAGATGGCACCACTTGCCATCCAATGCCGCACTCGTCGTTCAGAGGTTACAAATGTCGATGAGCAAAGTTCGATCCGGGGCCGTGGTGTATTGTTTATTATGTCGTCCGCTTACCAAGTATTGCAACATGTGTCGAGAAAATGCAAGCTGTACCTGGACAGAACCTATCGAAGGCTATTGAGTGTCGGTGAGTCGTCTCGCAGATTGAGATCGTTCACCGATATGCAAAGGCTATTGTTTTGATTAGCGACGAGCTTGTCTAAGTCAACAAAAGTCTCCCCTAGCTCGTTAAGACCTTGAGCGATCTTCCCCAAAGCCGTAGATTGTCCTCGTTGTGCCTGCAATGCCGTAGTGGGGGAGGGCAGATGAAGTGTCTGGGGGATGTTTAGTGCTTTTGAGCTCGCTGTGGTCGGCCAGCGTACCTGTTCGTGAGAGATCTGTTCGTGGCCCGGTGTACCGTGGCTGCTAGGAGGTCGATCCGCCGATGAAGCAGCACGATGCTTGACGACCTGCCAACGGTACTGTATCTCAACTCGGCTTGTAAGTTGCTTACTCGCCGGATATGCGTTTCATAGATCTTGGCAAGGTATGCTTCGTCATTGGCTTTAGCCTCTTGTCGTAGCTGGACCCAGTAAGCATCTGCCTTCTGTCTAGATCGGTCGAGCGCAGTCTCTTCGCTCTGAATGGAGATCTTTGACGTAGCTTTCTGAAGCAGCCGCTTCTCGAGATTACCCACGACGTCGTTTTGTCTACGGATCTCGGCCGAGAAGCAACTGACGAGCCGGAAGAAATTGTCTTGGCCCATGGCGTCAACCTGGAGCTGTGACAGGAGGTAGAGAAGTAACGGAATTAGTTTGAGCTTCCATTGTCGCCGGATGTCTGCTCGAAGAAACAGCTCTGAGCTTCATCTTTCGACCTCAGTCTGGCAGATCATATCGTATTTCGCAACCTTGAGTTGGAGCATGGTTAACGAGGAATCCTAGTCCTTGTGCTTCACAGCTTCAAAACATGATGATAATCTGCCAAACCAAGCGCCTCAATCTCGTGTAGTTTAATACAGTGTGTACTGTGGTGCATGGGCGTATATGCGTGTCTACTACCTATCAATTTTAGTGGTTACGATGAACTATGGCGATTACGTCAGAGGGATGTTGTCCTAGCCTGCTAGGTCAAACATGTCACGTGATAAGAGGTGCTTTGTGGCCATACATAAGGCTCGCCCCGTACGCCTAACAGAAAATGTACTTTTCTCGACCAGCTCGTATCACCAAGTTGAAACACTGGCTTACTAATTCGAGCATTATATTTCACAATGTCATTTGATGTTCCCAAGCGAATCGTCCTCCGTTTTGATCAAAAATATGAGCTTGACTGGGAGGCTATCATCCAAACATATTTTGCGACGCTTGGTTCAGGTCCTAGCAACGACTTCTATCCACATCTGATGGCTCCCAACATGTCTACCAAAATGCACGTCATTCTCGACCTTCACTGCAAAACGGTCTCATCTGTCGATACCTCTGCGATAGAATATGAGGTCTTTAAGGTCAAAAAGGCTGGTGAATTGTATGTTGTCTCGGCCTTGTAAGATGATCATGACTAAAAACTCGAAGTCAGTTGAAGCGAATCGATGGCAATGCCTGCGAAATTGCTCGGAAGCTCTGTTCTGACTTGAAATGGGGCACTGACCGCACTTATCCAGAGGAAGCAGATGGCGTACGCTTGGCGCAGTTCGGGCATTCTCCAGGTAAATTGGTGTCCTGAACATCTAGAGAGAGAGGTAAATCTCTCAGCTTCCCACTTGGAGGTACACAGAGAGATCCTCCATTCGTGCAACGATTATAGGCGCCTCGCACTTGGTGTGGAGGATTGGCTCTGCAATTAGCGTATGTCTTGACTTGTATTCCACACATTGTGAATACGTCTTCAATCTTCAGGACTTTGAGTTCTTCCGCAGTTTACTACCTTCTTGATGTGATGGAACGCGGTATTCATATAGTTCTGTAATGTCCTTGGATCCAGATGTGGCCAGGCAGTTTTGTAACGAAATCTGCCTTGTTCAGTCTTGTCAGCCTTACGCCGCAAGTCAGCAGCATATTCCTACGACTCGCAGAAGAAGGTCGTGCACTAGCGTGCATAGATATTTCGATAGCTTGTCAGGAAGGAAACGTGTTGAGCCAATTATCTATTGAAGGGGTACCGCTTGTTTCAGAGTAAACACGCTAAGGAGGACGCGTCACGGTCGTCGTAAGCTTGAGAAGAGCCTGCCAAGATGAGGTGAGTAGCGCCTGTTTAGGCAAGATCAGCGTGTGAGCCGTAGCGGCCTCACCCTAGGCTCAGGACAGCAATGAGCTCGATGCAAAAATCCGTCAGCTCCGCTTCCTAGACGTAGAGATCCTCGAAACAAGCATATCAAAGTCAGCAACCCATCCTCTGCGACGTTCACCAGCTGTAAGGACCACACCTCCATGGTCTCTGGTTTGTTCGCAGGTGAACAATGAGATCTAGGGCAAAGATACTGCACTGCAGACGAGCTCACTGAATTGCTACTGGTGCGTAGGCCATCTACACGCCCAACTGTCTGTGCACATGTCAAAGCCAGGAGCGAAGGCTGACCAACACCGCATAATGCTTGCTATCGGCTATTTCGCAGAACGGTATCAATGTGCAATGGTGGTGGAGTTGCCAAAACCAATGACGGGCCGGGAAATTCGAGTTGGACCGAAGCAAAGTGACTGACCAGAATTACTGGACGCCAGAGTGGTTAACATACTTCAGGACATCATGACGCAACTGCCAGCAATATCTGAAATGCACTCGTTCCATGGGTTCGACAGCTTCGCCTCTCCCTCTCCGTATCTTTTGGCGATGCTGGTTGACAAATCCTGAACAGCACCCAAAACATTGCAGGTTTATTGGTATATCACCAGCGAAGTAAACAACCCCCGCAGGGCTGAATACTTTGCCACATGTCGAAGCTTGGCACATGAACTGCTATACACCGTACGCTCAAATCTGTACACTCTACGAGATTACAAGAATTTGTCTACCACCGGACTAATCACCACTAGCTAAGGAAGCTGGACGCGTCTGCCTCGCACGCAGACCATCGGCTTCTGTTTGTCGTTGGCCAAGGTCAGGACCGTGGCCATTCGGAACCCCTGGAGATCTGGTTGGCCTCCAGTTGCTCCATGTTGGTGGCTGTGCAGCGGACGCTGTGATATGGCGAGACAACGCCATGAGGCCAGCTACCGCGGCGTGATGTGCTGTGTCACTGTCATGGATGGCTGTGGCCGATGCGTACGGTTTCAGAGCAGAAGCTGCATGCCCAGCATGACCATGCACATCGTGATGTCGACTTGCCTGCGAGAGGGGTGGTGTTGGGCGCAGCGTGCGGTGCAGAACGGTGTACTCCGCCCGTCCAGGTGTCCTGGCTGCCCTGGACAGCTGTATGGGCGCCCGAGCGGGATGTGTTGCAGCTTCACTGCTGATGGATGTTGTTCTACCATCCAGAGGGAGGCCACGTCTCAGCAGCTTCCAATGTCGTCGTACACGCTGTTGATCGTTAGGCCGTGCCGTGTATGCGTGTCAGGTAGGGTACATCACCTACGTTCTCCAGGTCGTCCATCGCTCGGTAGCAATGGTGAAAGGTTTCATCCTCCCTCTGTCGATGTCGAGCGACACGCGAGTCTCGGTGACCTCGTGTGGCCATGAGCCGTTGGAAGCTCTGGTCCTGGACCGCTCGTTCCCGAGCGACGCGGTTATCTTTGCGGGCGCGTCTCTCTTTCTGCTGGTGTTGAGCCTGGACGACACGGTGCTCCATGTGCTCCAGCTCGCTTAAGTACGAAGCGATGACTTCGGGCGTGACGGGCACGTGTTGAGAGGGGGCTGGCGGAACACTGATGGAGGGGGTGGTGACAAATACCGCTCCGGTCGAAACGTCGCTGTCCTCGCTGTCGTAGTCCATGTCGGCGATGGTGGTAGTGTGAGTCGACGTGGTCTGACCAGGGACGAAAGGGCAGAAGAGATGGCCCGCCAGGTATAGGCAAGATGTCCGGTTCTGGTCGAAGAGATCAGTAGCCCTGCTGTTGGTGCGTCAACAATTCCTCGTGGGGGAATTGAGACCCATGCTGAGGGTGCCGCAGCGCGTTGGCGAGGAAAGGCTCGGCGTCTTGCTGGGAGTACCTGCATGGGCTTCTGGTGGGACTTTCAATACGGCAAGGTCGGAAGCATTCGGCATCTCTCTCGACGAAATACTAGTCTACAAGGGCACCCTTTCTTGAGATAGAGTGAAGTAGCATCCTGCGACGCTGCGACCTATCTCGTGGCCGGCCCTAATGTGTTTCAGATCGCTGCGGCTATGCCCCTCCAGATGTCGAGGGTGGTGTTTCAGCCAAACGCCTTGCCCCTACCGTGCTTCCTCGAGTCAGGCTGTCAAACTGTGCTTCTCTGCCGGACCAGCGTCGACACCGAGCTGTTGTTCTACCACTCAATCGTGAGCCGTGTGACAAAAGACACAGGTGTGGCCAGCACGACGTATGCCTCTCTCACGAAGCCTCTCACACACGCATAACTCGTGAGCAGTCTCCCATGAGCTTGGGCCATAGGAACCCTGAAGTTCACGTGTTATGATGGAGTCGAACCAATCGAGAAGGGAATATTGTTCGGTCTTGTAGAAATGATATACTCTACTTCAGCCGCTCGCTCACATGTAAACCATTCGTTCTCCGCAGCTTCTGTGCAATGACCCCAATCTTGCACAGCAATCCACGCAGTCTGTTCAAAGGTGCGGTCCCGCCGCCGGGCGGCTTCCATGCTCGCGCCCGTTTTGGTAGTATACGTAAGCTCTTTGGTGGCCTGGTTCAACCCGACCATTTCTCTGGACGACCCCGTACTTTTGCCATGCTGCCATCGGTTGACCACTTTGGGACCATCCGGTGACGCTCTCCTTGGGGAAGCGGGGGCTTTTCGTCGACGACCACAGATACCATGACCACCAGTGCGGAACCGAGGTGTTCTTTGTTTTCAGTCGGTAGATGGATTCGTCTAGACGATCCAGCTGCCAGTACAGTTTGGCCTGGCAAGGACACGCGTCCGCTGCAGGACGACTGGCCAGATCATGTTTGTCACATGAGGTCGACAAGCGTTCGATATTATCGTGTGCTTGGAAGATCGAGGTCTGCAGGTGCTGGATGATTTTGTCTTTGGGATACATTGGAGAGACGATCTGCTTGATCCTCGCTCAAAGCGTTCTGCTCAAAACAGTTGTTAGGGCTGGTCAGGGGTACAATACAGTACATGAACTATAACACATACAAGTTTCTTGCGATTCCCCAGATATACTCCTTGAGAAATGTAAACCACTAAGGCTCTCAACCAAGGGCGTGTCTCCTGCTGCCGTTCTAATGCGTGCCCACCCTCATGCCAAAAGAAGATGCTTTTGTCGAGAGGCCTCTGCACCATCTATTTCTCACCTTGAAACGGCCGTTCAAGCGGTTGATCTAACGGTGTCGCAGACAGCCTGCAGTCCAGCGAGGGCGCCGACTCCCTCAACTGGTGGCGCTCCTCCCCCTGGGGACCCATGTTCACACCAACCCCGTCCCTCACCGTTGCGTGGTCGCGGGCAACCAGCGCCTACCGTGGACACGCGTGTATACATATCTACCAAACGCAAGCCCTCTCCTGCCCCACGCTCCTGCCAGATGTTCGTGTGTCACCTGGCCCCAGCAAGATGGGTAAACGTTCTCGAGAGCCAGAAGTCTCTGGTCACACGGCCGCTGCGGCCCCTCGAAAGACTCTGAAGATCCGCAAGAAACCACGGGAGGTGCTGTTGTGGCCGCCGTTGAGCTGGGTGAGACGCGCCTACTTGACGAGCGACGAAAGCGGGACGTGTCGAGGCCTCATCACGTGGCCCAAGCACGACGCGGACTGGACTCGATTTCTGACCTTTGTAATATGGGCGGGCAGGGAGGTGCATGCTTCGGACGAGCAGTGGAGAGAAGCCTGTTCCAAAGCTGTAGTCTTCGACATGTCGCGGTATGCCGAAGTCCGTCTGGTGCGCTCGTGGCTGATCGAGATGGACCGAGTGCAGCCCGCACTGGCAAGACACCCACCGTCGGCAGGACTCGAGAAGCAGATCCGTGACGCCGTGACCGATTACCTTTAGACTCAAATGGACAGGACAGGTTGTGCCCAACATTGTCTCAACACCGCTTCAGTAGGGCACCGCAACCATCGGTGACCTAATCCAATGCTCAGCCCGGCGGCAGGTCAGCGTACGATGGGAGGGTTTTATCGACCATGAACAATCTCGGCCTGCTATCTCGTGATCGAGGCGAGCCGCAACAGGCTAAGAAGTGAAGGCATTTGCTGGTGGCCCTGAGGAAGCGGATCGGGGGAAATAGCTTGAGCATCACACTTCATTGAGACATCCTGTGAGCAGCCGCCAGACCAACCATGCTGTGTCATATCCGCGTCCCAGCTCCTTGCAGTTCGTCCTGCCCATCTCGTAGATATGGCTGCTCATCTCTCCGTATTTTGTTTCTTCGTCGGTTCGCTAGACACGGTCCTCGCCATCGTCCGCCTGGCAGCGGCGCCCCCTCCGATCGTAGGGCCTGTGGTGGACAGGTTGAGGCAACGACGATCGCATCTGCCATCGACTTTCGTCACTGCAGGAAGGTGACCCAACCAGGCTGCGCCTGCAGCATCACCAGCAGTAGTGCATGTTCGCTGACGTGGGAGGGTACAGGAAACAGCATCATCGAGAATGGGGAGCAGATCTGCATGTCGGTGAAGACGGACATTCTCACTCAGCAGGGCCTCATGAGAGAGCTAGCCGAGGGATAATGAAGCTGACAACCACGTTTTTAGCCTCACAGCGATAGCTGCTGAGGCACTGAGAAGCTCTGACTTCCTGCTTAGATCGAATATGAGGAGAGCGCAGTCAGGCTGAAGATCGATGGACGAGGCTGCACCCGAAGTTCTCCATCACGTGGCGGACACAGGATAGAAAGCCAAGTCATGGTAGTCCACGGTAGTCCATCCCCCAGCTGGATCCCACGCACGATCCCACGAATCTTGTCCTGCCTATTACTGAATAAGTTCAAACCACCTGTTCCATGTTTCGAGAAGGAGATAGACTTCCCTCTCTTGGAGGTTGCGCATACATGATGCTGGGCAGGACGTCATACGCATCTCGCGCCATACTCTGGAAAGTAGCCACCGCCATTCGTATGCGTTTCGCCACAAGCAAACTTGATGCTGCACCGCCTCCAGCATGATGCTTCGTCGACAACTATGCCGAAGTCTTTGACCAGAAGTTGTTGCCGACCAGAATGTCAAGCTCTTCACGAAGAACTGATTGCTGTTCAGCAGACGGATACCACCAGAGATCATGATGCCCCACTCTGCCTCGAGAAGTGGTGGGGCTGTCTGACTGTGATGCCCGTCCGAGGGGAATGTCACGTGAGAAATTATGCTTTCAGCTATACATGCCATCGCTTCGTACGAGAGATTCAAGCAGAGATGCCAAGTATTTTAACCAAGGAGCTAAAATTCCTCTGAACGTGTCCCCAGCTGCAACTACCTCCGCGCCGCTTTTTGCTTTCGTCCTTCGAGAAGTGAAACCCGAATGAAGACGAGCAATATCCTCATGGAACCGCTTTCGTTTAGTGAATCTTCGGCGCATACCGCCGACAACAACTCTAGACATGATTCTTCTGGCTCAATATCAAAGGAACAGCTCCTGGACGGAGAGGTACATTCGCGAAAGAGAAGGAGACTTCTACCAAAGGACTCCGAAGCTGCAAACTTCAATCGACGTGTATTGGAAAAGCTGCAATTAGCTTTTGACAGAAATCCAGAGGTCGACCTCCTCTCAAAGCTCCCATTGAATTACTCGGATGGCCTTCAACCACAGCTTGAAGAGCTTGAGGACAAAGGTACATCCTTGCTCCATCATTGTTACCTTGCTTGCTCACGAATTCTGTAGCGCAACAACCATCCAGACATACTGGATTGAGGGAACCAAAGAACAGCGAGGACTCCATGCTGGACTCTACCTGTCCCGCTGAGACGATATACCCACTATCTCCTTCCATCAAGGAGGTTGAGGTGACATGCGCGCGTTGTGCAGCTCGAGGTATGAACGCTTCAATTTCAGTTATCTTGTCCAATCTGCTGGGAGAAAGAGGCCGATATTGCTCTCAGCCATGGGCACCTTCGCCGTGATGATTGCATTTTTCACATGCTTCGGACCTTCGCTCCCCAGGCTTGGCTCGCCCGCCATCGTCCCGTACCTCGAATACTTGCTGCACCGGCTGGAGTTGTCCCACTGGCGATAAGTTATTTCGCCCGCCTGGACATGTCCTTGTGGTCTCTGGATGGACAAGAGTGGCCGTCTGCTGACCGGGCTTATCTCTCACTGCGAGCTTGTTCTGAAGCACGGCAACGAAATGTTGTCTCATTTGATCTTGAGGGCTCTTTTCCGCCGGTGGCGTGAGCAGGGAACGGACGTGCTCGCCGGAAGCGGGAACTGGGGTGACCGGTAATGTTGCTCCACAGCCCATATTCGGTACGAATGAGTCATGCTGCCGTCCTGGTAAGAAGACATGAGAGCTTTCCCCGTTGTCTCCAACTGGCTTAGGCCGTCGAAGGTCGTTTCGGCATCGTCTTCGTTCTCCGCGTTGATCTCCTCGGACATGGTGCTGCTCGGAGAGGGAGGCGGTGCACCACAAACTATCGGACCTCCGGCTTGTCCAGATCCGGTACCGGGATCGTGTCGCCATCGCACTACCGGTGGACCAACATGCGCTGCTTGACGTTGTTTGACGGACGACGGTGAACGTGCTGTGGCGTTGCTGGGGCGGTTCGAGGGGAAATGTTTGTGCCTAGCGGCATTGGCCGGCTGTCTGTCCGGCTGAGGTGGAGAGAACGTCTTCCGTCTAAGATGGCAGATCATCGCCAGAAGGCTGTGCTGTTGCATACCGAGCCTGTGCCAATGCTAACCCACGTCGGTGAGAGCGTGCAAGAGGACGGTTATAAGAAGCCCGTGGAAGTCATCGGAGAACGCTTGGCAGCCACCAAAGACAGGTGGGCAGTTCATCAGGTGGCATAGCTGGGTTGCGAGACCTGTGGACGGTTGGTGGTAGCTTGCCGACGAAGAGGTAGAGCTTCTCTGTTCATGCGCAGGTCACCAGCCACAAGACTAACTCCACAATCAGGACCTAGATCATTAGGTAGCGCGACGCTAAATCTGAGTGGCTGAGGCCAATTAGATCTCTTTAACTATGGATACTATCCTTCTCCTCTTCAGTATCTTCAGCTATACTCTAGCTACGAGTCTCGGTCTTTGATCTGTTAAATACTGTATTGGGGACCGGTCAATATGGCCCCGTAAACAGGTAGAATTTAACTTATTCAGAGAGCAAGGTATGAGGTCTTCATTCATTATCCTAAACCTCTTTAGGATTAGCGACTACTAACGCCGGGCTACCTAATGTTCCAGGTCCTGACTGTACAGTAAACATATCCTCGGCTCCATTTGTAGTAGCCAGGCCCGCATGCGGACACCGTCAGACGAAACCCTGGCGGTAAGGTACTAATTTCAGGCGCGAGCACCCGCCCTTCTTGTAAAACTTCGAAAATCTGGTGCAAAGACTCGTTTGGCAATTCACAAGAACGTTTTTTGAAGAAGATCATGGACAGCAATGGTGACATTGTCTGCATCCGTACAACGAGCAGAAGCTCCGCACCTGCAAACGCTATTGAATCTCTGAGTACGGTGTTACACACCATTGACACAAGAGTTGGCAATTTGGAAACAAAAGTAGGAGAAATACATGAATTGGTAAAGAGGCTTGAGTTGTCGCAAGCCCCTTCATGTCAGGAGAAGACAAGCCCATCCAGTCGCGAACCACAAACTACTGTCGAACCAATCGCAGGAAGAAAGAATCCTCCGCCATCGCCAAAGACAATGATGATAATGATGATGGAAGAAGAAAGAGAGGAACAACAAAGGGCTTTAGATCAGATCGATGACCTCTATGAAGAGACTAGGCCATGGTAAGCTGATGTTTCACAGTACGCTTAAAACTCATTTCTACAGTCCCGAATGCTCTGGACACATCAACGAGTCTTGTTTTCGCCAACATCATTTCTACTGGTGTACAGCACATGAAAAAATGACAGGTTACGACGGCTTGTGCCCCGACAATCCTCCAGAGAGCGCTCCTAATGAGGTGATGCGTTGTAGAGAAATCCAATGTGGTAGGTCCTTCCTACCTGCTAAGATAAAACAGGGAGCTCATTATCGCTTTAGACAAGAACGAAGAGGAAGCGTACTGGGCGGAAGTAGAAGAGAACAGTCTGATGGGAGGAGCAGGATTTCGAGAACCAGGAGAGCCTCATGTTCATTGATACTCACCATGCGGAAGAATCTTCCACACGGCCTGGAGGATCGCCATCAAACGATACCGGTGATTTCACGCGGCTATCCGTGCATCGTACCTACAATGATGTTGTAAATTGAGCCGTTGCTTACAATAACACAATCACTTTCGTCAGTCAAAACCACTACGGGCGAGCATAGGATCATTGACGCCTATGCACTGCGCTCGTTCTGAGACTACCGTGGACTGTACTGTTTGAAGTCCATGAATAGTTGACCTTCAAACTGCGGACCGGTAATTTTGTTGGAATGACGATGGGAACAGTGTATTATCAGTACGTAATTTACATATCAAGTGGATCTGATGAATCTGAAGACGTTTCAGGCTTGGCTCTAAATGGTAAAGCTGAGCCCACTATGGAGCCAACCCGCCTACTTTACAAAGAGTCTGTATGTGTCAGAGGTGAAGGCAGTTTTGCAACGTACTGTACACCTCCGAACAGCAGAACAGCAGAGCAGAACGCACGGCCCTAGAGGAGAGATTGAAACCGTGGAAAACACACCCATTTAGCACTGCGGAACCACAAAAAGATCCTGCATAAGGACACGTGGCCTTAGCGCCGGCTGCGCCCGTCAGGGATGGACTTCGGCACAGCAACACCACGCAACACTGTGGTCGCATCTCCACGAAATCGGGCACTGCGCACGCGACACGGCAAGAGAACCATCAAGTTGAGCACTAAGGCGCGAGAAACGCAGAGGATTAACCCTCTTCCATTCCGGGACATTGGAACAGCAGAAGCTGCAGATGATGATGACGAATACGTCGACGAAAATGAAAACGAAAATGAAGCTGGGGCAAATAGTGAGACGACCCTTCAGACACTAGTGAAGCTGGTCACAGCTCTTAAGAAGACAGTCGAGCAACAGCATGGGATCATCCAGGATACGAAGACTCAGCTGGGCGAGATTAAAGCAGACCAGCACGCTCTGCAAACACAAAATGGCGAGCTACAGGACGAAATACGAACCTTGCGCAATCAGCTGAGCGCCCTCTCCGAGACGCTACCTTCAACCCAGTCATGGGCATCAGTAGTGGCCCATGGTCGAGTCAACGGGTCTGCCGCACGATCTACCACTCAGTCATCCTTCCTGCATGGCTCAACCACGACGAAAAAGGAGACCAATTGTCTTCGAATCAGCACACGAGGACGGAGAGAGGGAGAGCCAGAGGATGGCACCTTTACCAGATACCTGGAGACTAAAGAGGCGAATCAACACATTCGAGCAGCGCTGGACAAGACTGAGGCCACAAAGGACACCCAGGTAGTCGGAGTGGGCACCACCAAGACCGGGTACATCGTGCGCTTCAAGGACCACACATCTACCGAAGCGGCTAGAAGCAACAACGAATGGCTGCAAGAGCTGGGGAACGAGACTAAACTGGTGAAACCTCGCTTCGGCGTGGTTGTGCATCGATTTCCCACAGCCGGCATCAAGCTGCCAGAACAGAAAGAGCAGGTCATAAACAAGATCGTGGAGGAAAACGATTGGCATGACAAGGGCTTCGCAGTGGAAGACATTGCATGGCTCAAGCAGAGTGAGAAACCCCTGGGCATGACAGCCTCCTTAGGAATCTGGTTTGACTCAGGCGAAGCAGCAGAATGGGCGGTCACGAATGGAGTGGTCTGCGACCAACGATACATTGGCAGCGTTGAGTTGTATCAGGTCAAGAAAAAGAGGTGTCATCGATGTCAGCGAGTAGGCCATCTAGCGTGGTCCTGCCGAGAGAAGGTGCAATGCAAACACTGCGGAGGCGAACATGATCGAAGAGACTGCCCACCCGGAGCCAGTGCTCAATGCGCTGACTGTGGCGGCCCACACACCACTGGCGCGCGAGGATGTCCAGGACCCGTCATCCCTCGTAGAACACAATGAATCAAGCCAATTTACGGATACTACAGTTGAACATGATGAAGTCGCGAGCAGGCATGGAGGCCCTCATCAACGACCAGCAAACAGGCGACCTGGACATGCTCCTGATCCAAGAGCCACCTCTTTCAGCATATCAGACCCACGTCAATCATCGTTACTGGCATCGATACCAACCCACCTTCGACACCTTTGACACTACCGGCAATGACGACGGTCCCATCCGCCAACGAAGCCTCTTGTATGTCAACAAGCGCATCTCGACCTCAGCACATCGCCAGATTCAATGCAATCACCCTGACGTGGTAGCCATCAAGACCTGGACCGAACACAGTCAGACTCTCATCTTCTCGGTCTATATCCAGCCAGTGGACTACTTCCGTATCTACGAAGAGCAGAGCATACAAGACACTCTAGATCAGATCGAGATGACCATTCAAGAACATACAGCGGCCTCAACTATCTCTACCACCTTGATCTTGGCGGGTGACTTCAACCGCCACCACCCCGCTTGGAGCATGGGTCAGGTCTATGATCGGGTGATGACTCACGCCGGAGAACTGGTCAACTTCTTTCATGCTCACCGTCTGCAGTGGTGCTTGGCTCCGGGTGTTGCCACGTACTGGGCGCTGAACTGCCCAGGCCAGAGCTCGGTCATCGACCTGACCTTGACCAACGAACCACAACGACTCGTCAAGTGTGGATTATACCACGAGAACTACGGGTCTGACCATCGAGGCACGCTATCCGAATGGGACATGCAATTAGCACAGAGACCAGAGCTTCGGCCAAGAAGAGCTTATGAGCGCGCAGACTGGGCTAAAATTGGACATCAGGTTCGTGCGAGGCTGAACGGCTGTGCACAGATTGAGACGCCGACACAGCTAGATCAAGCGGTGGAAGAACTTATCAAGGAAGTACAGCTAGCCGTAGACGCACACACACCACCGAGCAAGCCGAGCCCCTACGCCAAGCGATGGTTCCACCCAGACCTGAAGATACAGCAGAAAGAGGTCAACCAAGTACGCAGACAGTGGCAGCAGAGCTGCGCAGCACAAGGACCAAGGCATCCAGAGGCAGTACAACTGTGCGCGGAAATGCGCAGCAAGCGTCGAGCATGGACACGCAGCATCGAGAAGGCCAAAGCCGCCCACTGGAAGGAGTTCCTAGACCAGGCCAGTTCGCAGACGGTCTGGAAGACCATACCATACTTGAGTCGACAAGACGAACACACCAACATCCCACCACTACAGGTCGGTAATCAGGAGATCACCGACAACCAGGAAAAGGCGGGAATGCTGATGCAAACCTTCTTCCCGGCCATGGAACGTCCCACACCAGAAGTCATCGTCCCGCTAGAGGAGATCTCATGGGAACCCATCACTGCGGCAGAAGTCGAGAAAGTGGTGGGAAGGGCAAAGAAGAATACTGCCCCTGGCGAAGACGAGCTTCCGACTCTGGTCTGGCAGCAGCTCTGGCCATACGTGTCTGATCTGGTCTTGAAGATCTTTACCGCGTCACTGAACCTGGGCTACCACCCCGCAAAGTGGAAGACAGCCAAGATTGTTGTGCTCAGAAAACCTGGCAAACCCGACTACACCGCTCCCAGTGCATACCGGCCCATTTCGCTGCTGAACACGCTCGGAAAGATCCTGGAAGGGGTCGTTGCTCGACGTCTGTCATACTATGCAGAAACATATCAGCTCCTCCCCGATACTCAGTTTGGGGGTCGACCAGGACGCAACACCGAACAAGCCCTACTGGTCCTAACCAACTCGATTGATCAAGCCTGGCTTAGAGGTAGGGTTGTTACACTAATCGCGTTTGATCTGAAGGGAGCCTTCAATGGAGTCAACCACACCACCATCGACGCCCGACTACGCGAGAAGAGAATTCCGTCAGTAGCGAGAGCATGGGTCCAGAGCTTTATGCAAGATCGCATGGCCAGCATCCACTTTGACGGTTTCTCGACTGGAACTTCACCCCTCGAACATGCTGGACTGGCACAAGGGTCACCTCTCTCACCCATTCTGTTTGCCTTCTTCAACGCAGACCTGGTAGACCAAGAGGTCAACACACAAGGTGGGTCCTCAGCCTACATCGACGATTATTTCCGCTGGGTAGTGGGCCGCTCAGCCGAAGAGAATCTGCACAGACTCCAGCACGAGGACATTCCGCGCATCACCCAATGGGCCCAGCGCACAGGTTCTGCCTTCTCGGCGGAAAAGACCGAACTGATTCACCTCACGCGACGGAAGAGAGAACTATGTCAGGGAAGCATCAGTATGGACGGCAAAACCATTCAGGCTGGCCCCAGTGCGAAACTGCTAGGGGTGATGTTCGATCAAGAATTGAGGTGGAAAGACCACGTTCAGCGAGCAGTCAAACAGGCAACAGTGGCGACATTGGGCATGAGTGGACTGCGCCACTTACGACCGGCACAAATGAGGCAGATCTATCAGGCGTGTGTGCTCCCAAAGCTGGAGTATGCATCCACGGTCTGGCACAACCCGCTCAAGGACAAGATGCATCTCCGAGCCCTTGGAACGGTGCAGAGGGCGGCTCTGCTACGTGTCATTTCGGCATTCAGGACGGTGGCAACCCAGACATTGGAGGTGGAATGTCACATCCTTCCTTTGCACCTCCGGCTGAAGCAACGAGGACAAGATGTAGTGGTCAGACTGTGCACACTTCCACCAGCACACCCCTTGGCCAAGGTGATCGAGCGAGTCAAGCAGCGAGTCAAGCGCAAAGGTACCCAGTCGAGCTCGGCGCTCATCCAAACCACGAGGTCGATGGAAGTTGAAGGACTTGACTCCCTCGAAACTATTGATCCCACCCCCTTGGCACCTTGGACGCAGCCGGCTTTTGACTCGATCGTGATTGAACACGACAAAGCAAAAGCGCTCGAAGACATCACAGAGATCGTGACAACGGCGAACAAGGTCATCTTCAGCGATGCATCCAGCAAAGACACCGGTGTCGGCGCCGCAGTGGTCATGCTTGATCACGGTCACAAGCCCCCACAGACCGCCCAGATTGGGTTGGGACCAGCAAGCGACTGGACTATACATGCGGCAGAACTGGTAGCCGTTCACCAGGCAACAGAGATGATCGCAGCAGTAGCTATTGCGCCAGGCCAAGTTCAAGACGCTGACCAAACCTTCACCATTATCAGCGATAGTCAGTCCGCCATGCAGGCTGTTGCGAAGCCCTCCAGCAGACCTGGACAGCACATTGTGCGCCGCACTCTCAAACAAGTCGAGAAATTGAGAGAACAAGGAATTCAGGTTCGGCTGATCTGGACCCCAGCCCATGCAGGAGTCGAAGGCAACGAGATGGCCGACCAGCTGGCCAAGCAAGCAACAAGCCTGAGAACACAACATGACTACCGCCGACCAGCATCAATATATAGGGGCAAGCTGCACGGAAAGATTGCGGCAGAATGGCGACAGGAATGGATCTCCTCGCAGAAAGGCAAGCACCTGAAGAAGATTGACGACAGTCTTCCCGCCAAACGAGCCCTGCGAGTCTATGGCTCACTGACACGACATCAAACGTACCTACTAGTGCAGCTTCGAACAGGCCACTCATGGCTGGCCACCTTTGCGAAGCTCGTCGGCTTTCAGGACGACAATCGATGTGTTTGTGGCGCGGTAGAAACCGTGCTACATGTGGTGATCGACTGTCCTCGACTACGAGAGGCGAGAAGGAAATTGCGGGATCAGGTAGGTGATGCCTTCAACAGCATCGCAACTCTGCTCGGAGGACGTAACGAGCCAGGTCAAGTCAACAATGCAGGTCGCGAGCGGAATGTCATACAAGCAGTGTTAGAGTTTGCGGAAGCATCTCAACGATTTACCTCACGGGCGCCGGCCACGGAGTCTTAGGGACAGCACAGGCCTTAACGAGGCACGAAGATCGTACATGTAATGTAGCAACAGTCCATAGATTCTGATACGTATGTAGCAGTAGTTGTAACCTGCATATCGCTCATTGCGAGAGGTCGGGGTAAATGACATCACTCACTCACTCACTCACTGTACTACCTGGACTGTACTACCGGGACCTAGGTGACACTGTATGTAGTGGAAGGAAAACACACCTGTTTAGCACTGCGGAGGACAAAGCTTAAAGGGGGAACCCAGAAAGACCCTGCATAAGGACACGTGGCCTTAGCGCCGGCTGTGCCCGTCAGGGATGGCGATCGGAACAGCAACACCACGCAACGCACCTGTCGCGTCCCCACGAATTCGAGCACCACGATTGCGGCGCAGCAGAAGAACCGTCACACTGAGCACCAAGACACAAGAGACGCAGAGGGTCAATGCTTTGTCGTTCCGAGACATTGGAAATGGGAAAGAAAACAGAAGTGGCAGTCGGGACAGTGCGGTCAGTCTTGCTCAAGTCGAGTGCTGACCAAGAGGGAGGCAGATCTAGATCTTCAGAAAGCAATCTTAGACAAATTGGCGCAGGCTGAGAACGGTCGGAAGGGGTTCACAGGGGACGAAAAGGTAGCGCAGGGTCATCTAAGGGGCACGGAGCAGATGCTGCAGGAGTTGTTGACGACGACTTTCACCGCTGGGATCTGAGAGTCGATATCACGTTGTATCAGGATGTATAGCACTCGAGAGCACGCCTCCTCATTGAGCATTCTATAAATGCTAAAAGTGGATAGACATGTGCCTCACAGGAGGGTGGTATGGCAGGGGTAGGATTTCTAGCTTAGATAATTGGGCCAGCACTTGATTTAAATATAATTCTTGTTTGCAGCTCAAGGTCTCTTTTCACAGCGTAAAGTACAGCAGTCTAACACGTGATATCGTGAGGAGGGCTAAGAAGCGAAAACAAGCTGAGATCAAGTCAATAGGGCTTGTCATTACTAAGGAGGATAAAGAGAACTGGACAGCATTTGATCTTATCGAGCTACAGTATCTTAAACCTCGGAATAGTACTCGCAAGCCCGAACGAGCATTATCTTAAGATCAGATCATTCGGATGATTAACTATGCAACCGCTAGTAAAGCACAGAGGTATAAGCCGTAGTCATTATTCGAACCGGTCAAAGCGACATTCGTCCATTTCAGTCGAGTGGCGGGTAATCGTAGCACCCAGCCGCTCGTGGTCCAAAACCAGACCGCGCAACCACAAGCATCCGCCAAAATCCTCGGCGTCGTGATGGACCAAGAGCTGCGCTTTCACGCACACGGAGGCCAAATCGCCAAACGCGGACTTCGCGCCGTGATGGCATTGAAACGACTGCGAGCGCTCACGCCTCAGACAACACGGCGACTCTTTCAGGCGACGGTCATCCCAAGAATCGATTACGCATCGTTCGTATGGTCACCACGCGCTAACAGTAAGACTCGCAAGCTGCTCGACGCGACCCAGCGAATAGACGCCCAGGCCATCGTTGGAGTGTTTCGCACGGTGGCGTTGTATATTGCGCAAGCAGAAGCCAACATCGAACCACTACAACAGAGGTGGCAGCGACAATCAGGCCAGACCTGGACTCAATGGCACACTCTGCCACCTTCCCACCCCTTCTGGAAAACGCGGCGACGGCTCGATCTGCGGAGTCGCCGGTATAAGTCACCCTCCGTTCTATGCGAAGCTGCGGCAGGTACTCCTCCAGGTTTAGTAGCTATTACTGTTTCCAGTGGGGAGTTTGTTGTCACGCTGAAGGTGACAAATCCCTCGAAACTCAGGCGCCGACCACCGGTGATCCCGTGGCTGACATCCTCATTAGCAGATACACGACAGGTTCCAAGATGAGCTTAACTGCCTACCTTTGTGAGCTCTGTCAAACCGATATTATTCTCGGTGCGCGAACTCTTACAAAGTTTCCATGTTGACGGGACGCGTGCAGAGTGGTTCAGCGATTTGTTTTGCAATTTGTTTTGCGATTTGTTTTTCGATGACATCATCCGGCGCAACTGCCTCTTCCAGTCACACTCAGTTCGAGGTGAATATTACAAACTTGAACAAGACTATTCCGGCATGCATCACTCATTTATCATTAGTGAGTACTATACTGGACTATATGACATCAACACAAAGTGGAAGGTCGTGGCTATGTGACTTCACCAGCATCTCTGTTGATCCTCTTGGCCTCTGCCAACGTACTCAGCAATATCTTCGCTAAGTGAGTTTCTTTCGCCTCTATCGACTTCTCCTGGCGGCGTGCTAGTTCTGCCTGCAGACGCGCCTGTAGCAGTCTCAATTCCCGCACCGTGACGTCGGCCTCAGGTACCTCAAAAGTAACGCCAGACTTTTTCGGTCTCAGCATCCAGATTGCTCTATCGCCGTCAAGCCACACTTCGGCCTCCTTGAGTGCTAGGGGTGGAATAAGGCAGCGGCGATCAAGCAAAGTTCGCACGGAAAAATGCATTGTCTCATGGCCCGTGTCTGCGTTTGGATTGTTGTCCGTTTCCAAACCATCAAGTCCCCAGAAATACTGACATGGTCGTCGAGTACTGGAGCCTCCGAGGATGAACACACCTCTTTGTGACTCTTTTACCTTGTCTGAATGGAGTGAGCTATACATCAGATGCCTTTAGGGACGTGGAATCTCACAGTTCAGTCCGCTAGCCTTTTGTCCCAGTTGAAGCTTTTGTCGACCTTGTTCCGCAGTCCTATCTTTCGAAACGGCGTCTGGTCCAGATTGCACTTGATCAATCTCGACACCCACCTGATCCCAATCAGATGGAAAGATCCACAGGTTGCGAGAATCAAGCTTCACGAAGCCCATCATTTGATCGAACATCCACATTAGAGGAAAGTGAGCAAAAATCCCTTCCTCATTTCCGCCACCAATGTCGCTGTGGAATCCGTGAAACCAGCACTGCTTAAGGATCTGATTTGTTCCGGACGGCTTTTTCCAGACAATTGCCTGGAAGTGACGGCGATGCTCATGAAGAGACAAAGCTTGAAATGCGTTGTCAATGTTCGGGCACAGGGTCGAGTTGATGAATTTCAGCTTACGAGGTGCAGGCTGTCGAACGATTCCAGGCATGGGTAAGGCGAATGAACCAACAGTATCCCACACTGCGCAGGTTCTGATGCGCACGTTTTCTCTCAAGTCGCCAATCGTGCGTATTCTCTCGAGCTCTTGTTGAACTTTGGCGTTATTGCCTTCCTTCCAAGCTTCGAAGACCTGGGGCAGATTTCCAAGACCTCGTTTACTGAAGATACCAATGTCATAGATTAGTTGCGCAAGACCGCGTGCTGTGAATGCTCCACGAGAGAAGCCTACGAGATGAATTTCGTCCTGATGGGTTTCGTAGTTCATGGCAATAAAGTGATATGCTGCCATAATGTTCTCATACAGACCTGTTCGCGCAGTTAGCGAATACTCTAACTCCAACATAATCATCGTACACACCTCGTCCAGTCGCGGCCTCAACAGCGTTCGCCATGCTTGAAGTCCCGGTCCCCACACCGCTCAGATACTGGACCAGTTGGGGGACTCCCTCGCTGTCCGTTGCTGTCACACAGCGAGAGAATCTAGTCACGTTTGTGACAGCGGGTTGATTGAGCTCGTTATTACAAGTCCCATCGCAACAAATGATAATCTTCTTCCGGGAACTACCCCGAACGACTGCAGAGGTTGACACCATCTCGCCGGGGGGTTCGTGGTTGCTTTTCATCAAACTATTGTGATCGACGGCTGGAGTGGATGGGTCGGACTGCTTTTCGCTGGAGCCTTCCATATCGCGCGTGTGAATGCAAATGTTGACCTTCACAAAACTATCTTGACTGACAGAAATGAACGAAGTTTGGATAAAGTGCTTAAGTGTGATTTCACCATCAATTTACGTACTCCGTACATCGCACCAAGCTGAGACTCTCCTCGGTCTGGACCCGAACTTGTGTCATCTAATTAAAGCGTCAACGAAAGTCCATTGCCCTCCCTGACTTGCTCGAGCTGCTGATGATCGACGAGGATGCCATTGATGCCAAGGAGGCACAAGAGTTCCTCGTCAAAATGGTGTCTGAGATTGTTGACGATCGCGCTGGACGGTCGTCCTGGATCCTACTGGTCTTGAGCAGGCCGAGTAAAACCGCTATCGCTCGACAGGAAGGGCTGCTGAATCACTGGTGGCAAGCTTGGAATGCAGCCTCTCAGCTTGTTACCAGCGACACGAACTCGCGTGCAGCCTGCTTCACCATGATGGCTCTACTGGAGACCGGTGTTGTGGATACATTCTTATCGAGCTCAAACCTTACCGACTTCTGCTTCCTCAGTGGGACAAAGGGCCCTCCGACTTTGACAGACTCGGCCTTGCTTCTCTTCTCTTCCTGTTTGCGATCGGGTTTATTGCGCACAGAAAGGCAGTCCCAAGATTTCAGCAATAAGGTCCTTTCGTGGCTGGACACAGTATGGTCGCTACCAGCAACCAAAAATCATGCGCGAAATGTGGACGTTGCCCGTATGGGTCGTCCCGACCTTCTCCACGACTTATTCAGCGCGTTGACTGGAACAATAGACTCGGCCGGTCAACATTCAAATATCTCTTTTCCGAGCACGCTGTACCACGCTTATCGACAGCAATTAGAGAATTATCCTTTCATTAGATATCTGAATGGAGCGACTCCGGCAGATACTCCGACAGACGCCTCAGCGTCTCTGATCAAATACCGCACAGCCGACAAGGTCGGCTGTGCGGGCGGCAAACAATCTCATGATGTTGTCTGCCGCTTCTTACAGAAGAAGCTTGACGATCTGGCGAGTTCTTACAGAGACATCGAGCTTGTGAATCACAACGAGAACTCTCCTGATAGAATGGAACATGTCCGTCGCGGAAATCTCACCGTTGAAATGGCGGAGATACTTTGTACTGCTTGCACAGTCTCCGCGCTTCTCGCTGACAAGGCCTCAAAACCATACCTGCAAACATCCATTAAGCAAAGCTGGCAATGTGTTTTGGACTATATATGGCTACATCGTGACGATGAAGTTACCTTTGAAACATCAGCTATTCGGATAACCCAGAAGCTCCTGGCGATCCGAGCAAACAGCGAGCAGCACCCATCTGAGGCTCAACGGAGCAAGGCAGAGCTGGCGAAGTCACTTCGGGAGACCATCGCGAAGCGTCGAGACAGTCTAGTGGGCACCAGAGACCTAGATCTCGAGTTTTCCACGTCCACTGCCACATCCCAACCTAGCCAAGCCAAATCCCAAAGACTCAGCCAGGAAAGTTCGCGCGGGGAAGCACCATTCTCTATCAACTGCCACAGTCACTTTGTTCAAGTGGAAGCCATGTTACTCGAGGCAAGCCTGAGCACAAACATTTCTGAGAGAGCCTCGTTATCGTCCGCCATGGTAAACTTCTCGCTCGGGCTTCCAGCACAAGAACTCTTGTCAGCAAGGGCCGTCCTGATCAACTTCCTAGAGAATGACTCATCCCTCACCACATCGGACGCTGCTCGTATTCTTCGTCGAGTTGCTGAGGTCTGCCTCCAAGATGACGAAAATGAGCGCAATGAAGCCGCTTTGTGCTTCTGCTTGAAGCTCATGCAAAGCACAGTCCACCTTTGGGTAGATACACCAGACGAAGACCTTGCGGAGGTGGCTATGGATATTTACAGTTACTTTATAGAGGTAGCACTCGGTAAAGGCATCGCCTCTACCAGGGTGCTATACAATCTTTCCCTTTTACTTGGTTGTCTCTTGCGCCACAGACCTCGATATGGCACAGAGGTGCTATCGTTCCCAAGGACAAGTCTATTGCATATATTGAAGAATGGAACTTCAGGCTTAAGGTACCGCATTTTGCCAACGGTGTCAACGCTCTTTGAAGGTTACGTATTGACGGAGCATGGTGCCATATTCGACGATATTGTGAATTGTTTGCCTACGGAGGCCAATGATCCAGAAGGAATCGCTTTGCGGTTGTATGCCTTGGCAAGGCTTGGCAGCACGTGGAAGACTTGCCTGCGACAGGCCGCTTACCACATTTTCGAGACAGCGGCAAATGTCCCATTGGCGTGCTCATTCGCCCACGAATGCCTCAAAATGGTTGCGAAGGATGTGGGTCTCGAACGAGGTCCTGGTCACGTATTGCACCTGTTCGCACCGCAGATCTTCTACACGTGGCTGGAAGATGGTTCAATCAACACAATGCCGTTTGCTGCGTTCGGCTACAGCACGTTGAAAGACCTAGTGGAGGCAGAAATGGAAGAGCTAGTAGCTCAAGCAGTTTTGAGGCACGACAAGAGACATCAGGAATTGTTGGAATCGATGCTTGGCCTTTCGTGGGCCGACTTGCTGCAAATGGCTTTTGCAAGAGCACAAGTCTACGCTATCGCTACCGACATCGTGGAGAACAAGGTGGTGGAGGGTCCCGGTCTATTAGAGACCGCCATACGCAAGCTAGTCGGCGAAGGTGCTTACTCAGATCTATCTAAGAAGCATTTTCCCGAAGCTGTCGCTCACATCATCCTATCTTTAAGTGACGACCGTAGCTTTGACAAGTTGTTGGGGAGCAGCAGTCGTTACAAGTCGATGCTCCATACCTACGACGCTATTCGCAGTCATGGAGCTTCGAGCGTCTTACATCCAGCCAGACAGCAGCCCTCCTTCCGAGTCAAGTATCTCATGCCAATACTGACAAAGGTCTGCATGAGTTCAGAGGCGAACCCGGATTCTTTCTGGACGTCGTCCATCCTGACCTACGTCTACCGCGAGATCCTGGACGACGCTAACGCAGCGCTTGGTCCTCTCCACGTTGCTTCCACCATTCGAAAGATTCGCGTCACTGTCACAATGGCTGGAGCCACTGCCCTTCGAGGATATCCTTTGGAGATGCTTCTCCACAGTCTTAGACCGTATGTGACATATTTCCATTGTACCGAAGATACGATCGGCATCTATTGGTACCTCCTTGAACAGGGCAGAAAGTACTTGCAGACCAGGTTGTCCTTTATGGCTGGACTTGGTGCTGCGATTTTTACAGCACTATCTGTGTTCGCCACATCCTCGCAAGAAAGTACCACGCAAGAGAGCCAGTTTGTCGCGACGATGGCAAGGGCTAGGGAATTTCGAATCTGGCTGGACAAGTACCTGCACGGTCTTGATACCTCACAGCTGAGCTCTGAACGAGCCAACAGGTTGAGGACGATCATAGGCCACGCGAAAGAAATGAACAATTCCGGTACAAACAGCCGGCATGACGCAGAAGGCATCCTTCTGTACCATATTCTGCTTGACCAAAGTTCTGAAGAGCCCTTGGTGTCACAAAAGTTCTTCAACAATGTCATTCGAGGTTTAGGTCAAAATTTCCGCAAGACCGTGAACTTTACCGACGACATCTTCGAAAGCGACGAAACTGCGGTGGCAGTAGCCCCGGTCTTGAGAGACGTGCTCGAGCAGGTTGAGATCCCCAAGTCTTTCACAACCTGGATTGGCAGTGTTCTCGGAAGAGCTTACGCATTCAAATGCTAGCAATGACGAATTCGGTCGAAGACCTAGATGAGGCATGGACAACGTTGCTCGAACCCATGGCTTGGGTTGCCAGAGCGAGGTAAGTTAACTCATCTTCTGACCTCAAGCATTCTCTAACGTGTCCCAGCTTCGAATCTATTTCGACCATCTTGATGGCTAGAGAGGCTGTCGCTGCTGCCATGAGAGGCAACGATAAGGCTTCTGAGCTCTTTCACGCAAGAGGCCCGACCCTCTTACTCCACGAGCTAAGATCTGTGCGAGCATCCCTCGCAGTGGCAAGCAAGCACGATGCAGCGCAATTCTGTCTCAACCGTGCAATGTATTTATCCCAACTGCAAGATGAAGCCAAAGAGTTCAGCCTTTCAGTGCACGACGCAATCACGTTTGACGTCGCAGGTACTTTATGGTCGCTGGGAGAAATCAATGCGCCGATCGAGATGTTAAGGTCTATCCAATCTTCCAAGACTCTTGATACAGGAGCACTCTCAATCAGCAAAGCCGAGCTTCTGACAGAACTTGGGAAGAAACTGAGCCAGGCACGACTCGATCGCCCGGATGAGGTTACCACTCAGTACTTACAGCCAGCAATCCAGGCTCTAGGGAAGGTGACAACGGGCTCCATGGCAGGTCGTGTGTATCACAACTTTGCTGCTTTCTGCGATGAACAACTACAAGATTCCGTCGGCAAGGACGACTTCGATCGTATCTCCAAGCTCAGACAACGAAAACTACAAGAGGTTACCGATCTCGGAAACATGTACAAGAACACTTCCAAGGAAGAGCAGAGAGCCCTGAAAATACACTACGCGAAGGCTAGAACCTGGTTCAACCTGGACGATGAAGAGTATCGAAGGATGAAGATCAATCGGGAGCAATTGCTGCAGCAGTGCCTCGAGAACTATCTTCTATCAATGCAAGCATGCGATGATTACGGCAAAGACGTTCTCCGTCTGCTGTCGCTGTGGCTGAGCAATTCGAATGTGTCAACAGCAAATGCTTCGGTCGCAAATCACCTCAACTCTGTGCCGACAATAAAGCTAGCTCCGTTCGTCAATCAGCTCTCATCACGATTGACAGATGATACAGATCAATTTCATAAAGTGCTGTACGACCTTGTGTACAGAATAGCCAACGATCATCCTTATCATAGTCTGTACCAACTATTTGCTGTCACTAAAACAAGGGGTGCCCGGAATGACCCTGTTGCCGATTCGCGGCATCGAGCCGCTTCAAAGCTGACAGAGACCATCCACAGAAGCAAGGACAAAGTTTCCGCTATCTGGATGTCGGTACACAACAGCTGTCTCTCGCTGGTCAAGTTCGCTCAAGAGAAACAAGAGAAGGAGGTAAAGACCGGTGCGAAGATCCCGGTTCGCAGTTTCAAGTACGGCAAGCAGCTGGAGCAAACTTTACAGGGGTTGAGTCAAAAGATTCCACCTCCCACCATGACAATAGCTTTGCGTTCAGACAAGGACTATTCTACTCTTCCCACCATCGGCGCCCTCGAGCCACAAGTGTCGATCGCGGGGGGCGTATCAGCACCCAAGATTGGGACCATTGTGGCAACTGACGGCTCGCGCCATAAGCTGCTCCTCAAAGGCGGTAACGACGACCTTCGGCAGGACGCGATTATGGAGCAGGTCTTTGAGCAAGTTTCTGGTCTCTTACAGGACCATCGCCCGACACGACAACGTAATTTGGGCATTCGCACATACAAAGTCATCCCGTTGACTCACAACTCTGGCATATTGGAATTTGTCCAAAACACAATTCCACTCAATGACTATCTCCTACCCGCACTCGCCAGATACTATCCGAAAGACTATAAATCGAACGCATGCCGCCGAGCGATTCAAGACGCACAGGCGAAGAAGACCGAGGAGCGGATTCGAACTTATCGCACCGTCACGCAGAACTTTCACCCGATCATGCGATTCTTCTTCATGGAGCACTTCCTCGACCCGGACGAGTGGTTCAAGAAGCGGCTCAACTACTCGCGATCGACTGCCGCAGTGAGCATGCTTGGTCATGTGCTCGGGCTGGGAGACCGGCATGGACACAACATCCTTCTCGATCGACACAGCGGTGAAGCCGTACATATCGACCTTGGTGTAGCCTTCGAGGCTGGCCGCGTCCTTCCCATACCAGAAGTTGTTCCATTCCGACTGACTCGGGACCTCGTCGACGGCATGGGCCTTTCGGGTGTGGAAGGGCCATTCAGAAGATGCTGTAACTTCACGCTCGAGGCGTTGCGTAAAAACCAAGATGCTATCATGACGATCCTCGATGTGCTTAGGTATGATCCTCTGCACAGTTGGTCAGTATCGCCACTTCGCGTACAGCGAATGCAGGAACAGCAGGAACGGGAAGCTGCCGCTGCCGCTGCTTCTACCAAGGGCGACAAAGCGACGCCAGCCCCAGATGAAGTTGGTGCTGAGGCGACTGTGAGAGGTGCAGAAGGTGCCAAGGTAGCTGGTAACATCAATGAGCCTGGAGAGGCAGACCGGGCCCTGGCGGTGGTTGCGAAGAAGTTGAGTGCGAGCCTCAGTGTTGAGGCTACTGTGAACGAGTTGATTCGGCAAGCGACTGATGAGAGGAATTTGGCTGTACTGTACTGTGGGTGGGCAGCTTATGCGTGAGTGGTGTAGCTAGCTATCTACGCAGTGTCTTCTGGAAATGCTGACTGCAGACCTACCTCATATACCTGTGTTGTGGTTGTCCTGGTCGGACAGGTCGGGTTTTGGCACAGCGTTATGTTTCCTTTCACTCGATCTTCACTTTATATCACTAACGCGCGACGACTCCACCCATGCCAAAATTGAAACAAAACATCCGATCGAGTTATGTCCTACAAACTTGCACTATTGCGAAGCAAACTTGTCGTTCTCTACCACAATTGCAACCTTCCTCGACCTCGCCCGACACACATCCGCGCTGAACACACCTCCAATTTGGACTCTCGAAATCCAAAGACGTATGTACTCACGAACTGATTTGAAGGACATCGACTGACAAGACAAAGAGAGAGCGTCCCGTTATCGGTACTTAGCAGCTATGGCGGCCAGCTTCACACAGCAGAATGCTACTGCGACGATGACATTCCAGAACCCACGATCCAGCTAAGCACTGTCACCCTTGATGGGACGACCGATGAATGGCAATTCGACTGGACTACCAGCTGAGATACGAATAAAGATCCTGCGGTACCTGCTTCGAAGCGGTGAACTGATCAGAAGCCAAGTGGACTTCATCGCTACGGAATGTGATACGAAGGCTGAATTCGAATTTTCGTCGCTCGAATTCTCAACACAGATCTTGCAGACCTGTCAATTGTTGTATGCGGAGGCGTCTGGCATCCTATACCGCGAGAGCACCTTAGTCATCGACCTCAATATGCTTTACGGGCACTGCAAGTCCTATCCTCCGACTCCTGTTGCTTATTACTGCTTCCTTGGTGTTCAGGTGTCGGCACGATCAAACTTGACCTACGCAGCGCAATCGTTGGGGTTGCCACTTCCGCAGGATCTAGTTGAGCGAAAGAAGGTCACCAAACACGTCATGTCACGAAAGGAGCGGCCGCAGTACCGGGGTCGCCAGGATGACTTTGAGAGTCGTACCACTCTAGACTCGTGGATCGAGGCTTACACATTTCTGACTCGCTTTCACAAGTTCCAGGTCTTCTTCGACTTACAGAGGGCACCCGACGAGATCTTACTGTTTTGTCGAAGGTTCCACGCCGCATTTCTCAACAAAGACGTTGCCATGACTGCGGTGCCGAACATGTCGATGCCTGCGTCTACAATGTCAGCACGCCTCCTACCATGCCGAGTCCTTCGGTGCCAGTCTTTACGTTTTGACTTGCCGACAGAAGTGGATGTCAACGAAATCGTTCATACTGTCACAAGTCAAGAGCCGATGCTTGACACGTATGGCATGGCATGCCTTCTGCGAAGAGATGTCTTTGACGAATTTCAACGTATCGACAAAAAGTGCTTTTTGACTGTGCATCGAGACCTTTGGTCGGAGCTTTTTGATAAAGCCAGTGAATATGACATCTCAGCATATCAGGATCTCAAGGAATCACTCCTAGAAAAGGCGCAAGGGTGGAATCAGGAGTGTCTTCATCGAAGGGTCAAAAAGGTCAAAGAGCATGCAGCAAAGTTCCAGGACCTCATTACCGCCGCGATGAATAACGAGCTGAAGGCTATCCAATAGGCTTCCAGGTACTCAATATCCCTCAATCAGATCTCTAGAGAAACTGGCAGCGATGTGGTATCGTTACTGCTACAGTTCCAGAGTGTGAATAGGGCGTTCGAGGGTACAGATACCTAGCAGTCGCAGCGATCGGGCAAAGCTCAGTACTTCATGAGGGGAAGAGTCCAGATGCCGATGGATCTATCACAAAGGTGTGCGCACAAGTGCGGGCCGCTCGATGCGTTTACGGAAAGTTCCTTTCCCCTTAGAACGCCTAGCTTTCGACACGGCAAGGACAATGGCGAAAGGATGCACAGCATAGCGAGCTTGATCTTGAGTGATGAATTAGTCCCAGCTTGCTTGCATCTCTGGTGTTTCTTGTACGATGGTGCCCCGTCAGTCACAGGCCTTGCAGATAAGAATACAAAAGTAATCATGGCGAGCAATTGTACCAAACTCAGACCCAAATAAAAAGCTCCTCGCTCCTGCAAATGGCAATGTACAGTACAGTAACAGCCCCACACAGACCATGTCTTGGCTGCAATTTCCATTCTTCTAGAAGCCCTCCTTGTAGAATGCAACAGCAGCATAAGGTGTTGTTCTAAGTTCCATTAACAGCTCCACACAAGGATTACCATCTGTTGCCTGCATTTTAGCCTAGCGTGCATAAGCGCCTTAGCCTTACAGATTTCACGAGGCTTCCACACAAACATTTTACGCCAGCGTAAGAGAGTCCCCAGTCCTACCAATGAGATGATTCTAAATACCCTGCTTACCTATATCCATTCGGCTCCAAGTCAGAGTATGTACGCTGTGCTATTGGCTTAATGAACCCTATATAAACTTCGGCTAGGCTAAAATGCAAGCAACAGATGGTAGCCTCAGCCCTATCGCTTCAGCATGTCCATCTCGGGCAGGTGCTCGGTTGATCCTACGTTGCTAACGCTACTGGACTCTAGACCACGCCACGGTCGCGTGCTGCACTGTAAGCTGAAGGTTTGCTCGTGTTAGTAAGATGCATGCTAGTTCTGTGGTAACCAATCAGTGATGTAAATACGGTGTGATGTGGATTTGGGAACAGCGTTTTTGGTATACAGACCTCGATCGTAATGAACAAAAAGTGGTAGAAGAATGGGTCACGTATCCTAAGTCATTCGAAAGCTGTAAATAGAAGTATTTTTTGTATATCCGCCTAAAAATGTGGCTATGAAGCTGCGCTAGTCACTTGTATAGACAAAACCTGGTGTTAGTACTTGGTGTACCAGTTCTCGGCGTTAATGCACGCCTGTACCCGCCTTATCATTGATAGTATGCAAGCGTCCAATATCGACTGATCCAGGGCATTCTAGGCCTCGCTAATTGCTTGGTGTAAGGCCTCTCTCGATGCTGCTGACGAACCGGTACGGATAAGGTGAGGGTATCGGAGTGGCTGGTCACGTCGGTCGAGACAGCGTGACAGATGTGGCAGAGCGCTGGGAACGTCTCGGTCGAAACCGTCATCGTCACTTCTTGAGCCGGTCTCAGAGGCTGCATTGATGACTGGGCGGTTACGTACTACGCCACGTCACCTGACAGGGATGAACGAGCCCGTAAACGCCCACCATCGAGCGCGACGCTTGGTGGGGCTGCTGTGCCGCGAGTCAGGCACACAACAAGCTTTTCTTGTAGAAAGGCGTGGTCCTTGGCGGAATGCTTCGACGACAGGCAAGGTTCAGTCGTCGCACACCTATATTTGCCCGTCAGTCTTTTGAAAAGTGTTGCCAACATTGCAAAAGACGAGCTGATGGTCGCAATGTCAAAGATGTTCTTGGATGTGGATGGTCAGGACGGCGACCGTTGTAAAACGAAGAACAAGAGACAGTGGAGAATGCGTTAGGTGCACCAACAAAATCAGATCCCACACGTGTGTTACGGAACGGCATTGTCGAACTCATCTACGCATTGATATTGTCGACAGTCATATTTAAGAGCCCAACGTCAGTCAGCGAAAATTGCGTGCAGCGAAAGTTGTAATTGACTCGCAATTGCAAGTTCGAACTGCTCTCCAGTGTCTAGCGAGTGGAGCTAGTTAAAGTATGGGTTCCCATTGAGTTGACCTCAAGCCTCGCTTGGCACAGGTAGCTGCGTGTGCCGCGGTGGCTTAGCCCGACTGCTTCGTCTTTGCTTGTTTCTGTAGTGATTAGCAACGGCCTTCAGCTTTCCGCGTCACAACCAGCTTTCTTACATTTCTCGCCGTGTGGACAACTCTTTGCCCGCACTGGTCTTTCCAGTTACAGCACCTCGACTTTGTACGGTACGAACCACTGCAAACCGACTTGCCCTGACCACCTCTGTTCCCTCTACGGTCATGGCTCGACCAGTTCGTGTCGTGGTCTCGTACCTGCTCGACTGGGTTGTGGTAATGTAGGGTCCCCTTGACGTACCAAACATTCAACACCCTACTGACGTTGTCACCCAGATGTTTTGCAGCAGCAGGCGGCATTTTGACCTATATTTCTGGCTTCCATCGTCCTTTTTCGCTTACCAACGATGATTTCGCCTATCCTCTAAAAGACAACATCGTCTCTCTCCCAATCGTCGCCATCATATCACTCGTCGCACCCGCCGCTATTATCGCCGCAGCAAACCTCAGCGCCGCTGTTCTTACCAAGCCCAGTGGGCCACGCCGCGCTGCACGTGCCGGTCTTCGAGATGTCATCTTCGCCGTGGCTTGGGAAACTCATGCAGGCTGGTTAGGTCTTTGCACTGGCCTCGCCGTGACTCTGTTCGTTACGGCAGGCCTGAAAGATATGGTTGGGAAACCGCGACCGGATATGCTCGCACGATGTCAGCCTGATCTAACGAACATCAACAGATACGTCGTGGGGGGTTTTGGAATGAATCTCGACTCTGAAGCGCCGTCCTTCGTCACCTCCGCTATCTGCCAGCAACCCGATACACGACTGTTAGATGACGGCTTCGCGGCGTTCCCGTCCGGACACTCGTCGTTCAACTCTGCGGGAATGGTGTACCTGACTTTGTGGCTTTGCTCCAGGTGGAGTATAGCGATTCCGTTCCTAGATTATTCAATGGCGTATAGAGGTACCACGCAAAAAAGGCAGCATACAATGGTCAGGGTTCAAGCAGTGAAGGCTGCACCTCCGTTGTGGCAGGTGGCCCTGGCTTTCACACCTATTTTCGTTGCGTTATTCGTTTGCGCCAGTCGCTACGCAGACTTTCACCATGCTGGATTCGACATTATTGCTGGAGCGGCGATTGGAACGGTGTTCGGATGGACAAGCTTTCGATTGTATCACCTTCCTTTTCGGCGATCTAAAGGACTGCTGGCTTGGGGTCCCAGGGCTGAGCAGCACGCCTTTCTGGCTCGCAGCGGGTACGATGACAACCTGTCTGACGAGGAACAAGGGCGCCAATCCATGGGCACTGAGCTCGATCATTTGACTACTAACCCTCCTGCGAGGGTCCATACTGGCGGCTTTCATCAACCAAGAATGGGGAATTCGAGTGAAGAGTCGCAACATGGGAAGACCGCTTGTTACCCGCAACGAGTCTAGGTTGACAGTCGCGGACGAACATTTATCCACGACTTCGCAATACCAGTACCAACAGGCACAAATACAGGAGGGACAAAAGGCAACAACCTTGTTGGAGGGACCTGTAAGATGCGCTGTTGGAGATGGAGAGCAAGACTTTGTGCTGACATGGCACGCGGTGTATCGAAATTCAGCAAATATCCATAGGAACCCTAGCTAGTACCATTCTATAGACATACCTCATTTCCAGAGAATGCATAGACTCATGTTTGACAACGATTTTGTCATTGCTTGTCCATCTTGTCATCTGCTGGACATCAGATTGCCAACCCGATCCTTTCTCTCGACGGGCTCTCAAGGCCACCACTTGTGATTCCATCCCCCCTTCCGCGGTCCCCTGTCCTCATGCGCGACAGCTTCGACATCGTCCACAGTCAAAAAGTCTGCGCCTTCCCTCATGAGCACTCTCCATAAGTAGTTTCTCAGTCGCAGAGGCCATGCGGACGAGCCCCAGTAGCGAACTTTTAGACCTCGCTCATGTGCCCCACGGACTTGAGCTCGAATCAAGTCTATTTGTGTATGAGACAAACGAGAATACCAAAGGTATCCGATCGATTGCACGAAAGAGACAGATGCATAGTATGAGTTGATACGTGAATTAACTGCTGCATTCGCCGGATACTTGGGCGACTCATCGGCCGGGTGATCCAGCGCTGTACCAGGAGGGCCAGCGGTTCACCGTCTGGGAAAGAGTCTAGACCCACATCAAGCTTGAGAAGTGCTGGTGCCTCGCCACGAAAGGTTCCATTCATAGACGGGGCTGTAGGGTCGCTTTCTTTCAACACCTCGTTGCGTTGGTTGAGGATGTCTAGAATGGGACTGAGGTATAAGGTCTCCAACGTGCGGTTCTTTGAGAGGGAAGGCCCTAGTATGTCCTACAAGCGGGTCGCCATGCTCGAGCCAGACGTCAGCCTCGACACCTGTGCAACCCACTTCGATTGCAGTGTACAGCGGTCTGACTCGCCAGCAGTCGTTGTGAGAATGGCAGAATATCGGCTGAGTGGCGCCGGGGATACTCAGGGTGTTATCGTCGAAGTGGCCGTGAACACCAAACGCAACCAACACCGCTATTGCACCATCGGGAGACAGAGCATCCAGGAGTGACCACGAGAGAAGTACGATCTGGTAACAGCATCTATACTGTCGTCAGGACAGACGACATAAAGGGGAATTTGCTCCTACAATAACATCAAAAGATGTCTCGATATCTTTCGCACCTTCAGCGGCAAGGCGAAGACGCACTGTCTCACAGTGCGATGCTTGGGTGATCGAACCTGCTTTGCTGTCGTGGTAAGCAAGGGGCCATAGATTCTGTATCCTCACATCTTTTCTGAGAATTGTTATCTGCCGTTTCCACATCGGTGTGAGCGCTTAGGCCATTAGGTTCGGTGTCCTGACCCTGGGCCTCCCCTGGCAGCAAACGCTTACTCGAGGTTGACAAGCGCGATATGATTGAGAGCATTTTGCTTTGATGATAGCTACGACTTTAGGCTCATGCGAAGGCTTGCTATGTACGACTTGACCCTTGTTAAGATACGTTCAAAGCATCGTCGCATCGTGGACTCCGACAAACGTAAAGCATGATGCCAAGTTTGCCCCGACCGCCGACCTTAGGGAGATCGCCAAACGCCCTAGAGTCCTCAGGTGGGGAAGAAAGCCGAGGCTGGTGTGGTACGCTTAAGCTTAAAGGTGCTAGATGATGAGTGTGTGCGTGTACGCGTCCCATAATATCTTTCTTCGAATCCGCTCATTCCCAATATTAATTCGAACAGGGAGAGATTAGACTATTGCGGCATGAGAAGAGAAGTGATCAGGACCGATGGGACCCGTGCGGGCGATGTCCACGAGTCCTCCTTGCTGTGTAGACGCGGAGAACATCCCGGTCGAAGACATAGTCGTCACTTCTCGAGCCGATGCCAGAACTGCTTGTGCATCGGCGACTGGGCGATTACGTACTGCGCCACGACGCCGGACAGGGATGAACGAATCCCCAAACGCATCATTGATTGGGAAGTTTTAAAGCGTACGGACACGTGGTCGGGCTGCTGGCGTCCACGCCCATCTGCCAGTCAAGACACAGTAAGCTTTTCCTGTAGAGAAGCGTAGTACTTGGCGGAATGGCAGGCAAGTTAGTCCTCCCTGCACTCGCCCCTCGTAGTCTTTTTCATCACGCCGTTGGCTCCCACCAAATCTATCTTGCATCATCAAGGATGGAAGTGCATATCCTGTTGCAAACATCGAAGGAGTCGACGTGATGTTGGTTCTACTAGCGGAGATGCGCAGAAGTGCAGCGATCGTGGTGACGAAAGGACACTGAGTCCCAGTGCAGACAACATGACGAGTCCTGTCGGGCTGTGTAAGTGGTTCACCAGCTTTTTACGTAGTGTGCGAATACTACTCCAGCCATAACGAGCGTCTGCTCAAATACACATGGGCATTAGACTCGTTAGGAACGTCAAAGCTTCTTCCGCTGACGTGGGACCTGGTCAAGGACTAGGCCAGCGAGGATCACATCTCAATGAACAATCATGCCTTTTGCTGCACCGCAAGGAGACGTCACTCCTGTCTTTTGACCTGGACCTCACATTATTGGCAACTTCTCTGTTTACCATTAGCATGGCTTTGGCGTGCAGCTTCATAGCCAATTCTACCTGCTTAGTACAATTCTACCTGACCACAGCGCCTCTATATCGGCGAAGTGATTCCCCTCCTTACTGTCACAATGTTCTATTGCAAAGTGATGACAAAGCCTTTGTGACGCAAACCGAGATTTACATCACTTCCACATCGCACTGGCGCAGCGACAAGGACGGTGTAGACCAGTCATGGTCAGACAGCATCTTCTTTGAGGAATCCCCTCGGACGAGAAGTTGAGTATGATAGACCTCCCCGTCGAGGTTCCACCTGCTGCGCAACACAGCAACGAAACATGGCGATAGCCAGTTGCGCAACTGGTCAGCGCTGAGCCGATGACAATTCAGACATGATGTGGGTGCTGCGTGGCACAGAAACTGGCTTCGCAGTCGTGTCACGCTTCAAGTTCCGAGCTCGTCCGTTCCCGGAGAACGGGAAACTGTGGGAGCACTGTAATGTTCTTGGCCTGATTGCGCCGAGAAACCATGATATTAAATCGGTTCGTGGGCTGAACTGTACGTTGAGAAGATCAGATCAGTCTGAGTCGTTGACGGCTGCAGTCGTCAAACCATCCTCCACGACTTTCGCTGTGCATAATGGCAACACCGACTCTTATATATTCGTTCTTGTTTCCCGCAGACTGAAGGAGTAGCATATATGTATTCCAAGTTGTGTTGCCCAGCAATCCCTCTTGATTTGAGCACAGTAGAAAACACTGGACGGCAATAGTGCCACGATCATCATCGTTCCACTTACCAAGAACTGCCTTCGTGGGACATGTCCCAATAACCAGCGTCAAGCAGTCGTCGCGTTCTTGCCAAAGTTCGACATTGCTGTAAATCGTAGTTCCTAGCTCGAATGATCGTCCTAGAATCAGTATTGCCGACTTCAATTGCCCGTACAGATTTAGATATTCGCCCTCCACCGAACCAAACGGCTTCGAGCTATAAGAATAAATCTTGTGTGCAATAATCGTTGATCAAAGCACACATGAGCGTAACTGATGCCACACTGATTGTATCACAGGTCCGCGATTTTCTGCATCGGCACTATCAGTTCTATCCAAGTCAACAGTCTGAACCAGTACGGCCACCAGGTATGCCGGACTCGCTATGGAAGATGCTCAAACGCGTGCAACCAGGATCTAGCACGCAGACGTCCGATGTCGACCGATACTTGGATTCGTCACCTGTGAGCTGGTCCAATAGCTGCGCTGAGGACGGGGATAGCGATTGGGTGTTGAAATGGTGGAAGGCCAATGCATTTGAGTATCCTGCACTAGCAAGAGCAGTCCGCGACTACCTTGCGGTGCCTTCGACTGAAGTTGATGTTGAGCGTGTATTCAGTGGTGCTAGAGATGTGCTTGGCTTACGGCGACACACCATGAATGCGGAGACCATGAGGTGGCTGGTTTTGCTGAAGAGCCATTATGATGTTAATTCGTCACTACCATTGTGAATCTTGTTGGTATAGCCTCTTGTCAGGACATATAGTGGCGTGTTGATTTGGCGTTTTCCTGAGACCGAGACTTGCTGCGGTCCATGGGTCAGATTGACCTCCAACGACGGCGAGGTCGGCCGAGTCTCCCAAGCCAGGAATGTTATCCTTTTTCAGCTTCACATGCCGTACCATCGCGTCGTCGGCGCCGACATACGGGTCTTGACGTGGCTTCAATACCAGTCCCTCCCAGTTCTGCGCCAAAGCGAAAGCCATTTGACGAGCGAGGCGGCGTTCACTGTCAGAGGCAGAAAAGTCCATCACGATCTGCTCGCCGATCGCTGCCCGCCCGACGACAGGTTGCACAAGCTCGTGGAGGTAACGTCGTCGCTGGCTGTAGGTCTCATGGATACACTTGCGCTCGTCCCAGAGCAGAGCAGAATATCGTGAAAGACGACCATGAGATGTTCGCCAGGGTCCGGAGGTGAGTCTTCGGCACACCCCAGACGACGACCTTCGCGAGTAACATACCGACGAATTTTGTAGAATGGCATAATATCGTCAGCATTATCGTTCCACACGACTAGCTCGCCGACCAGAATACAGTGTATTTGCAGTGTGCATCGTGCCATGTCCAGTCCCAAGCATTGTCGTACCGTCGGCACGATCGCGGCACGATCGTGAGTAGAGTCGCGGCCACTTTTCGAGAAAAGCGTGACCTCTGGCTTTTCCTTACCACCCTGTTTCCAGACGTGCACCTGACAATATTCGCCACCGTACTTGCGCTCCACACTGACCTCTCGG